>JAULBZ010000006.1:10527-69422 GCA_032360805.1 Neoturris breviconis
GTGTTTAAGTTGTGTCACATAAAACTGTGTCGTGAAGTGTTTAAGTTGTGTCACATAAAACTGTGTCGTGAAGTGTTAAAAATTAAAAGTTACGTTTCATGGTTTACATAAAATATATATAATTGTAATAAGGTGCCAAAGTTCATTCCCATGGAAAGTGTGCTGAGTCAATGATCTCTTGACTTAGCACTCTTCATTGTAGATTAATTTTTCTCAATTTTATTGTTTTTGGATACTTGAAAGCTGCTGAAATATCTGCTTTTCGAAATGAATTTTGGAGATGGCAATAAAGGAACTGCGAAGAAGTGAGGACAGATTATTACTTTTACTACGAGTTTAATACAACAGGAAAATAACACCGGTCATGTATTTTTCCTTCAGAAAATGTTTATCATCCAAATGCATGGATTTAAATTTGCAGAGGAAAAAACTACGTCAACGACATTGTAATTCAGTGGTCGAGATAAGAGTAAATCACTGTGTAGGAAGCATTTTTGAGTATAGCAGCTTCAGGCTTTTTAGCTCAAACATTACTCCTCCACAGCGATTATTTGGTCTTATTTCAACCACACCAACCATTTAGAAGTTCACACTCAAAATGTAAAAACATCGGTGAATCACATACCTTGCTTTCTAATTTCATATTTCTTAATGGCCACATTATCACGATGACGTGTTGTATTTTTATGCATTTCAGCATCTTTTTGATCATGTAATTTAATGTTACATACGTTACACATAAAACCACTAACTGGAACAATACCATCTATAAAAGAAATAATAAAACATACAATTTCAAATAAATAAATTTTTTTTGTCATTGTTTTTAAGACATATGGATTCTATCAAGTTCAGCATTAGCAGAACAAGTTGCTATCGAAGTTGGGGCGCGCATTATTAGAAACATTCACTTGCATGGGGCGGGATGTGAGAGGGGGTGTCGCTTATTACAAAATAGTACCTTTGTATGTATGACAAATTAAATGGTGAAAAACAGTATTCTAGGTTTAAAGAGCCTACTGAACCTTTGTATTTATGATAAACTAAACTGCAAAAAACAGTATTCTAGGTATAACACAGCCTACTGAACCTTTGCATGTATGACAAATAAAAAAGCAAAAAACAGTATTCTAGATTTAACAGAGAATAGTGAACCTTTTTATGTAAGAAAAATTAAATGGTGAAAAACAGTATTCTAGGTTTAACAGAGCCTAGTGAACCTTTGTATGTATGACAAATTAAATAATGAAAAACAGTATTCCAGGTTTAACAGAACCTAGTGAACCTTTGTATTTATGACAAATTAAACGACAAAAAACAGTATTCTAGGTTTAACAGAGCCTAGTGAATCTTTGTATGTATGACAAATTAAACGACAAAAACAGTATTCTAGGTTTAACAGAGCCTACTGAACCATTGTATGTATGACACATTAAATGGTGAAAAACAGTATTCTAGATTTAACAAAGTCTAGTGAACCTTTGTATATATGACAAATTAAATGGTGAAACACAGTATTCTAGGTTTAGCAGAGCCTAGTGAACCTTTGTATGTATGACAAATTAAATGGCAAAAAACAGTATTCTAGGTTTAACAGAGCCTAGTGAATCTTTGTATGTATGACACATTAAACAGCGAAAAACTGGATTTAATTTCTGAGTGAATTCTCTGGCACGCTTATTTTTAAATACAAAGTTTAAAAATCTTAAATATGTCATTTGTTTTGATATATTTACTCCATGAGGATATTATAGTGACATGAAGCATTCTAATTGGATAAAAAAATATATATATATACTTGTTCGCTCTGGTAGTTGACCAGATGTATTGCACAAAAAAAGAATGGGTAATGTGGAGCAAATTTGGCAGCGCGACCAAATTTACTTAAGTGGTTGACAGTCGACTACTGATGAAGATTGTTTCGATACTAGCTGGAAGCTACAAACCGAACTGTTTTACAAGGATAGACCCATTAAACGCAAGCTTTTACCCGGATCTATTCCTACCAACAGAAAGAAAACCCAAAAGAAACTTAGTCTAGCTTTAGACTCTTGGCAGGCAGCTAGGAGGAGAGGGAACAGGAGGGCAAAAACTAGAAGAAAAAAACGTGGGAAGAAACAATTTTTTTCATGCCGTAAATTCTGATTTCGCACGATTCCTGTTTTATCTTCCGATTTCCTTAACTTGATTCCCCGTAGACCGACTATTCTCTAGTCTAATCTTCAAAATCTTGCGCAGAGAAAATATTTTTCGATTTCTCTGTTACGTTGTATTCTGTTGCCTGATAATGTTGAAATATCGACTACCATGACCATAGTGTGCTCACTGAAATAGAACCTTGTTTCTAGGACGTTTCTGAGTAGCAGATTAAATGCTATACCATAATCTCGTCCCCAAGTTTTTTCCTTCACTGTTTCAATGATCATATATATTCTCGGTTCTGTAGGCCATAGCGACTGCTGTCTTACAATCAGAGGATGGTTGAAGTCTCATCCGTATTTTCAATTGGAGTGGGAACTATATTGTTGACTAAAGAAGGTTCCACCAAATATAAAGATGCAACAGTCAATAGTTTTGGTACACAGACAATGTCAACGGTCGCTGATGCTCATACTCAAACAGATGATGCGTACATACGTGTCGGATCAATGTTGAAGCTACGTCAAAACGACGTAGTGTGCCTGTAGGAGAAGTAACATGTCCTGCTGGCATGCGGCATCTTATCAACATCCGATACGTCAAAACGACGTTGCAACAAGTTGATTCGATGTTATGCGCTTGATACGTCACAATGACGTCGCAATTTTGACGTTGATTGGTTGTTGTTCAGTTTCTGTTCCATTTCTGTTCTGCAGAAAGTTTTCTGAAATGGAAAGTGACCTTTGTGTATTTACTCAAACCTGCAAATATTCACACTAAAATAATCCCTTACCATTAGTAGCTAGTTGAGTTTGTTTAAGTTTGTCTTGTGCCTTCTTCCAATATGCAACAGCTTTAATGTGAGTGTCAGAAAGAAGTTTTTTAATCTATAAGAAAACAACCATAAATGTTTTGATTTTTAAAAAACTTCATTGTTTGCGAGGAATAAATAAACTGTATTGGAAAGAGCAGCTCTATTGAATAGTCAGCAGAAATTTATTGTTCTAACAAATTGTATTTCATCGATTAAGCCCCCTCCTTCAAAAAAACACAACTTATTACTGTTAATACTGTTTTTTAGATAACAAATATGACAACTGGTAATAAGTAACGACACATATCTGTATTACATTCATTTAGTTATGTTTTTCTTTTTCAATTTTTCAAATATTTCAAATAAGCGCCCCCTAAAACTGTCTAAATAAATAAGCGCCCTGTGACGACTTAATCGAGGAAAAACGGTATCTATAATATGTTGAAAATTGTATATAAATCAAGAGTATTATAACATTCTAAACCTGCTTTCAGAGTTCTTCTATTAGTCAACTCGAGGATACGAAATAAGTAAAAATACTATTCAAAAAGGTTCTTATTTTGCTTAGATCCTAATCCTTACAATATAAGTTGGAAAACCCTAAAGCCCCATCAAACCAAGAAGCCTAACAAGGTAATCAGTGTTTTTGTTCCTCAGCAATACAACGCAAATAGATTAAAATGACATACTAAAAGCTCATAAAATCTAAAACAATATTATTATCTTTCGTATTGCTTGTAAAATTCTTGAATTAGTGCTCTCTATGTAAATAGTTGCAATCGAAAACTTACCATTAGATGTCTTCCAGTTTGTCTATGCTGATGTAATGCTTCAGCACTTCCTGTGTGACGTTGACATGAAACACACCATGACAGATCATAATTTTCCTCATATTCCTTTGTTTGAATAGAAAAAATAAGCACATTTAAAACATACATCACAAATGCAAATACAGTGTTTGAAATAAGAGCAAATAAGCAATATGGAGGAGCGCTTCTTGATCATGAAGCAATGCTCAAATATCCCTCCTCCACAATGATTATTTAATTTTCAAACCCTGAAGTAGATGCAAATATAATATAGAACATATTTACTGTCAACTTACACAATGTGTGCTTGATAACTTAAGATGGCAGCAAATAATAAAGATCATACCTGTGGAACTATGCAGGATACGTTTTCAGTTAGGGGAGGTTGTTTTTACGCAAGCATAGATCTCCCGCTGTTATATATATAATTTTATTCTACATGTTTTAAATAAAATGCAGTTAATATTGTATCCACAAGTAACCAACAACTATTTACATCAAAAGGAGGTGTGGCTGCAGGGGTGGAACTAACTATCTTCGCTCAGGGATAGGAATGGAAAGTTAGCTAAAATTCCTGACACTATAGAGTTTACTGACTAACCATAATCACAGGTTTACTGACTAGCCCTAATAATAAGGTTTTTGATTAACCCTAGTACTGGGGTAGACTGATTAACCGTAATAGTAGGGTTTACTGACTAGCCCAAACCCTAGAGTTTACTGATTGGCCCTAATATTAGGGATTACTGATTAGCTCTAATACTAGGTGTTACTGAGTAGCAATTGGGTAAGGAAGGATTAGGGTTATCGTTGAGCCAAAATACAAGAAACTAGATTAATATGATGATGTAATGTTTTATAATACATCATTATTATGCTTGCGAAAAAACAACTTCCCGGTGTTCTTTTCATAAAATATAACAACATTAAACAAGCCTACCTTGTGTTGATTTGAATTCATATGCTCGTCAAGACATGCTTGCGTTTCAAATGATGTATAATTACAACATCTGCAATAAAATTCTCTTGTAGCATGCGGCCAGTGGATTTCCATCATGTTGTCGTATGTGGCAAGTATAAAATCATCCTGACTTAACGTAATATCAATACCAGTGAATATGTCATCTGTTAATGGAGTGCAAACTGACGTTGTTGTTGCCTCAGTTGTTGGGGTGTCCAGTTTTGGCTAAATAAAATTAAAGAATTACCTTAGATGTATTAATTTCCGCAAATATTTAATCCTATATGTACAAATGTTTACAAAGGAACAAAAAATATATTTTGCGTGTACAAATATTTGTGAATTTAGCTTTTTTTTTTGATTTCACACGTACTAATTGTCGAGAATTTGAAAAAAAAAATCAAAACATTTTTGGTATAGTCACAAAAGGAAACAAGTTTAGTTCATTCCTATACTTTTATTACAAAAATAAATTGAAAGCGGTTCCATCAAGATTTAAAAAATTCCGCATGAATCACCAGTTTTGTAGAGATTTCTGCATATTTATTTTCCCGCTTTGACGGGCATAAAAATTTAATTTTTGCAAAAATATAGCTGAAATTCGCGAAAATTCATTACACGCAAAAGTTAATACAATTAAAGTTATCAATATAGTGAGTATTAAAGGGTAATAATAGCTACAGTCAAATCTCTCTATAGCAAGTATGAAGATTACGTTAGAAAAACCTGGTGTATCTTTATTTCTGATATCACTTTCTGAGGTACTTATAGACAATACATTATGCTTTTCCTTAACCAAGGCAAATTATGGAGAAAGTGGACACTACAGTCAGCTATGAAAAGATTTTTGACTGTACAAATAAAATATTGTTCTTATTTGAGAATGATTTCTAACATAATCTAAATTTGTTACGTTTTCATTACTGCATCGACATCACAATTCTTTCTCGAATAATTTAGAGTTATAGACCAGCAATAATCATATTCCAGATGACTGTTCTGAGGATGCTTGAAATAAAAGAATTGGCACCCATGACTTTATTCAAGTGAGCTTGCATAATCAGCGTTTTAAAGGCGACAAGATTCCGTTTCATAATTGACACAATATGAAGAATGATTCTCACCTTTGCATTGACATCACCGATTGGCATACCTTCAACTTCTGCCTTTACTATCCATTCTTCAAGAATGTGTGACTAATTGAAAGTTAAGATATTTAATCATAAATCAGATTCCTATTAATATTGTACTACAACATATGACCATCAGTGCTCGAAGTAAGAGTAAATAATCACTGTGGAGGAGTTATATTTGAGCAGTTTCAGGCTACAAAGCCTGAAGATATGCTCAAAAAACCCTTCTCCACAGTGATTATTTACTCTTATTTCAAGCTCTGCACATCTACTTGTTATTAATTACTGCTTCAGTGGTCGAAATAAGAGAAAAACACTGTAGAGGAGAAATATATCTTCTCCATAGCGATTATCTACTCTTATTTCGACTGCTGCTGTTGCAACCACCTAGAAGAAACAGCCTCCCAACACGATCCTTGCCAACCATCATGTAGAGTAAGTAGTAAACTGGGAATTGATCTACTAAAACAAGACACTGGCTTAAAAGTACTCACTATGAGCATTATGAAGGATAGAAATCAACAGAAGGGAATACATCAAATAAGCTCCATCTAGAGTTCGGTGAAATTAAGTAACTAATATATGTGTTAGCATATGTGTTAACGACACCTATGGGATATCATATAAACAAACCAAAAGAACTACTCACTGGATCTTTCAATTTCTGAAACCATTCATCACCTAACTTTCTAAAACCGTCGTATAGTATTCCAATCTACATATTAAGTAAAATTCTGTTGTATTTATCTGTCATGCTTACAAGTTTCTTAAAAGGTCTTTCTGCTGAGTTGGTAACTGAGTGTAGGGATATGTTTTGGACTGCCAGGGGGTCATACATTAAGGTAGATTCAAAAACAAATATATAAATATATAAACAAATATACTCCTTCACGCATACTTTCAGCACTGATCACAGGTCACGAAAACCAAAAGAAGACATACCAACACATGTTGTGACATTGATTTCCGCCAATGGAATGTCTTATTGTGACTTTGGTAGCAAATTTTTCGCCTCATGGAAATTAACACTTAGAACTATATGTGAACGATGTATGTAACACATTATTTTCTTTTCAATCGTAGCTACTTACATCAATATGTGAATAGGATTGTCTATGAATTTCAAGTTGTGCTTTTGAGAAAAAGAACTCATCACAAACATTACAGTTAAAACCTCTACCAGCTCTGAACTCTGCAGGTTTCTATGAAATAAAAATGAGTCAAACAATATTTTACAGAGTGCTAATAAGCTTGATTGATTGGTTTATTGATAACAAAAAACCAATCAATTGCAAGACTTTTTTAAAACCTATCAAAACATCGATTGCATAGTAAGTACTTCCCTCCAGTACAAAGTAACAAGTGCCGACTTAAGTTCGCATAGTAAGTGCTTCTTCACGTACAAAGTAACAATCGCTGACTACTTTTTAAACTGAATAAATTGTATTTTCATATAGTATACCAAATAGAAAAATACCATAGAGTTTCAGGACCAACCCAAATGTAGGTGCATTTTTAATGGTCACCAAAATATCCCCAGAGTGAGCATAATTCAAAAGTAAGCGCTACCCAATACCCAATAGTAGGAGCTTTATAGTGCCAATAATAGAAGGATCTCCTGGAGTCTAGTAAAGCAGACAATTTACTGAAATGATTATTATAGTTAAAACTGGTCTCTTAAATTTGAAGCCCATTTTTGATAGGAAATATAAAAATTATTGCTTTAGAGTTAATACTATCCAAGAAATGAGTTTTTTGTTTTTCTCTCTGCAAACTATTCTCACTATTCCCAAAGAAAGAACTGGCCGAAGCACAATCCAAATACAAGTGCGCAGCTACTATCCTATTTTGAGATGAAATATTGATAAACTATACTGCAGAAAATAAAGTGGTGAGAGCAAATGTATGTATGTGATTATAATAAAAGTGCTATAAACTCTTGTTGTAAGGTCCCATGAAACAAAGAATGAAAGATCCCATTGTGCATAAATACTTACCCTTTTTGCATGATTTTTTGCAAATGCAAAGTTTTTAACTGTAAAATAGTATTGAAATCTTGCTTGTTCTTCAGCTAGAGCAATGACATTTGTCATATGGGTACAAGTCTCATTAAGCTAAAACAAAACAAAATATAACTTGTTTTTCAGCTAGAGCAGTGCCATTACTGATATGGGCACAAGTAACATTAAGCTGAAACAAACAAAATAGTATTGAAATTTTGCTCGTTCTTCAGCTAGAGCAATGACATCACTGATATAGGCACAAGTAGCACTAAGCTGAAAAGAACAAAATATAAGGGCATTTGCATACACTTTCAAAAGTTACAGTATATATTTTTGGTGACAGATGTACTTATACTTTGTAAGAGAGTTTCAGCATCTTACTCAGATTTACCTACATTTATTTCATTTTACCTACGAGGTAATTTCATTAAATTATTTTAAATAAGGTCAGTAAAAAACGATGTTGCCTTTAAAATATGCGTCTTTAAATGTTTTCTAACATTTATTCAAAGGGAGACACTAAAGCTTGCTTCCCACTAAGCACAAAATGTTTTACATCTTGCTCTCAAACATCGTAACAATCATTTCAAAAGAAAATCAATTTGAGAAAAAACAGCTAGAAAGTGTTCTTACATAATTCTTCATAACTGACAATGCTTTTGGTTCTACAAAAAAATGACCAATTTTTCTATTCTCATCGTTGTATGGAGGTCTTGCTTTGCTTTGTTTTTTCGTAAACTTCGAAGGAGGACCATTTCTACTTTTATTAACACTGATAAAAGCATGAAGTGATTGTGCATTATCAAATGACGAAAAACCATGTGCTGACCAACGCCTCGGTTGTTGTTGTTGTTGCTGCTGGGGCTGCTGTTGTTGTTGTTGTTGTTGTGATTGGGGCTTTTTTGCAGGTTGCTGTCTTCCCTTTTGCCAATTGATGAAGTTATTTTGTGTCGGATCTTGCTGTTTATATTTATAAGCCATTTTTAATTATCTATAAAATTAACATTGAACAATTTTGAGAACACATCACTCATGTTTATTGTGACCTTGAAATACTTTTTACCTTTGGATTTCCAAGCTTTGCTTACCTTACAATCTTATATCTTACCTTATATGCACAAAACATTCCTGGGAAGTCGAAGTTTCCAAATATAATACCCCAAATGACTTCAAATTTCCTGTGGGGTTCAAATCTGATTTTTCTCTCTGAAACAAAATTTATATTTCAAATGTACTATTTTTGTGAATTATCTTTGGATCTTTCGATGATGTCCATATTATAATTGTCTGTTGAAAGTGTATTTTGTCCATGTTAAACTGAAGGACTCTTTTATCAGTTCAATATGACAATCCGTCAAGTATGAAACAAAGATATCCCGAAAGCATTAAAGGGATTCCATGGTAAAAATACAAGTTGATCTCATATTGGAGAGCTTAAAAAATAAATAATATTGCTTTTTATGTAAAAATCAGTAACGGTTCTCAATATAACACAGTTTAAAATATTTTTAAGAAACTTACTTTGATTAATTTATGCAAAAATTATGACAACATACCATATAAGCACTTTATTACTGATATCTCTACAAATAATACATCTCAGTGCTTAAAACCTAGCCAATAATGTAGGTTAGAACAACTAGCATCTCCCAAATAAAAAACTATTTTTAAAATTTTTACCTGTAGCTAGTTTCAGGCCCCTTTGTATTTTTGCTTATATTGCATTATTTTAGTAACTAATTTTCATGATATTACAAAACAACAACTAATGTCTATATAACTCAATGTAAGGGGAAACATAAAGTGGTCTGGAAGTAACTACAGGCACCATTTTGAAATAAGTCCAAAGAAAGTAATTTATTTTATCCCACACCACTTAATTGTTTAAAGGTTCAAGTCGTATTATTTGTAGCAATATCAGCAATAAAGCACCTACTATATTTTGTATACTCAAAGATAATGATAATATTCACATAAATTACTGGATACCTGTTTCTTCAAAAACCTTAAAACTGCAATATCTTGAGAACCATTAAAGATTTTTACATGAAATAAAAAGCAATATTATTTATTTTTCAAGCTCTTCAATATGAGGTAAACATATTTATATCTTGGAATCCCTTTAATGAAAATCACCTAGCATAAGTAGCAATTATGTGCCTAGGCACATCTTTGAGGATCCTCCTCATCGAATAAACTGTCAGCAGCCATTTCAAAAAGTTTTAAAATTCTTGGCCTAATTGAAACACATATCTGTTCAAATCTGTTAAGGAAAATTGACCACGAATTTCAAAACATTCGAATAACGTTTCAAAACATTTGAATAAATACGTGGGTGAATTAAATGTGCTGAATGTGGTAAACTACTTATGCTACACGATTATCATTAAAAGAAGACTTTCTCAATGGTTTAATGGTATTAACATGATTTATCAAGAACACTATAGACTTCTGCGTTATGTGAATAAAATAAAAATATACTTCTTCTGACTTTTGAATGTAGCATGGAAACAAGCATTTATATTATATGCGCAGGAGAGTATAACAATCAATTGGCCAGTGGATAAAATAAATAGTGAATAATCACTGTGGAGGAGGGATTTTAGAGCATTGCATCAGCTATATAGCCTGAAGCTATGCTCAGAGAACTCTCCTCCACAGTGGTTATTTGTTCTTATTTCAACCACTGTTGTTTGACAATATTTTTAAACATTCTGCATAATGATATCATTTTGTTTGAGGAGAGTATTGATTCAATGATCTTGCAATGGATAGGTTTCTTTGCCCCGAAGAAACCAATCCATGGCAAGTTCATTGACCTATCACACAAACTTTAAACTCTATACCACATTTCCTTGTTCAAGCACAATTATTTCAAGGTTTGAAAGGGTAGTTTTATGAGGGGTCAGTAGGGAATGAGAGGCCTAATTGAGGGGAGGAGGGGGGGAGTGGTTATCTATGTTGCCATATTAAAAGTTTTAATAATCTTCTCAGCAAACTGCATGCACAGTGCATTTTTATAACTGATTTGTGGAAACGTTTTCCAAACTTCTCTACAAATTGATGCACTGTACAAATGTTACAACTGATCCAAGGAAAAGTTTTGAAAACTTCTCTGCAGACTGTATGCAGTGTACAAATGTTACAACTGATTCTTGGACTCAATGATCACTTTTTCTAAGATTAAAAATGAGGAAAATCGAGCAATTTTAAAGAGAATTTTTATTTTTTGAGATTTCGAAACGTAAATACTAATAATGGGAAGATTTGAGGATAATTTGCCAAATTCCATGAGTCATTTAAATGAAATGTTCATTATGTATTTATCATCAGACTAACAGTCACTTGGTGAATAGTAAGATATATCTTTATAGACGACGAGGAGACTTTGAGGAGAATTAAAGAGCTCTGCAAATATCCACATCTTCGGATTGGAAGTTTTTGAAATGGTGGAGAATTGAGGAGTTTTGGGAGGTGATTATGTCTAATATATGATGTAAACTTTTGGGAAGTAGATTTCATTTTATTGTCCACAAAGAGTTTTGCAATGTATTGGTTTCTTCGTACCGAATAAACCAATCCATTGCAAGCTCAATGACATAACTATATCGACTATATGGACACAATTTGTGTTGTTTACATAATGTATGAGTAAAAAAGTAAACACTTTTTTGTTGTTGCTCAGTTCGAGGGGCAAGCACAGGTCCAGATAGAATTAACTCAGTGTATACATGTAAATAAAAATAATATAGCCAAAATACTATAACGTCTTTTTCAACATAAATGAACATAATACGAATATAACACAATGATCTTGTATTTAGAAATGTTTAGCTTTATCTTATAAAGCCCGCTACTTTGTAACTTCTTCACAATTGTAACATGCATTAAATCTAAAAAGAAAAAATATCAGAAAATACATAAGCACAGTCTGATCAACCTAAAAATCTTAAAATATAAAATCTTAAAATACAAAATACAAATCAGAATATGGTACAAAGGAATTTACACCTCAACAGCTACAGATGAAGTACAAAAAAAAGAAAAGAAAAAAGCTATATCCGCATTTCTTAAGGTGTTAAGTAAAAAAGCTACATATTGGAAGTTACATGCTTACAAGTTGGTTGATACTGATCTTAATTGATTATTTCACTCAACGATGATAAGGCATTTTTGGCAGCAAAATGTATTTCTTGAGAGTTTTACTTTCCTAATCTAACATTTTAAGAGAAATTTAAATATAAAAAAAAAAATTGCAAAAAATTAAGTCATTGGTTACAAAATATATGTCATAGGCTAAAAACCAATAAAAGGTCTATCATTTTCAGCCGTTGAATACGTCAAAATAAACTTCTAATTGTGCTAATTCAGCAAAAGCATCATTATGACATCATAAAATCTATAAAAATGTGCAGATTGTGATACACCCATCAAGCTCCGGATTTTCATTGGTTTTTAGCCTATGACGTCACAACATCAACTTTTTTTCAGATATTTAAATTCCTCTCAAAGTGTTAGATTAGGAAAGTACAACTCACAAGAAGCGGAAATTAAGGAATTCTAAAGAATTTTGACATTAAAAAACAGTACATTTTGCTGCCAAAAATGCACCTTAACAGCGTTGAGTGAAACAACAGACCAATCTAGGGCAGGTTCAATGACGACTTTATTTGCAGATACCTACCCAATTGGTAGCTAATCCAAATTTTAACTGATGTGATTTTATATTCTGTGCATGTGCATTTGTCTTTTGATGAGCTTGTGCTTGACTAGTGCTGTTGAGTGTTTGGTGACAAACTGTACACATGAAACCAGTTAAAGGAACAACGTAATCTAGAGAGAAGTTCAGAAAAACAATTCAATTAATCATAACACCATTACCATTATTTTCAATTTCATAGGACCATCTCAAAAATAAAATCTAGCGGAGAATACTGAGTCAATGATCTTGCAATGGATCTTTTATGTACGAAATGGTATATTCTTACAGTCTATATCTTGTTATTATTATTGTTTTCATTAATTTATCAATATTTGCGCTAAATTTGAAAAAGCACATTGAATATACGGAAATACAAATTTCTATTGTTTTCAAGGAATTATATTTTTCTCAAGATAATCTTCAGACATTTTTGAATCGAGTTTGATGAGAGCATCAACTGTGCCAATTTTTATCAAGAAATTCAAAGTAGATTAGAAGTTAAGGGTAGGACCCCGAGATAAAATAGGCTACCTAAAGGTCCCCAGATAAAATAGAATCAAAATTGTAGTTTTCAAGAAACAGCAATAATAACAACAACGACTATAACAATAAATAAAATTAAAACGATAACAAATTAAATCAAGAGATTGTGTTTGAGATACAAAAATATGCTAGCGCTGAAAATAAAAGTTTAGTTTAATATTATATCATCTTGGAAATAATTCCCATTTTACATTTAAGAGGATGACACTCCAACAGGTATACAGGGAACTTCAAAAGCAACAATAACATCTAGATGGTAGCAAATTTAAACGGATCCAAGAAAAACATACCATCCAAAGGACCAGTTTTCTTTTCAATGTTTTGCTCTTTTTTTCGCCATACTTCTTTCATCTTTTCATATTCAGCCACTTGTTCCTTATATACTTTCAACTGTTCCTCAAGAACATTCTTTTCATGTCGTAACTCAAGAAGCTGTGTGATCTGACTCCTTGAATTATTTTTTATATCCAGACAGTTTTTACATTTAGTTGGATCATTCAATTTTGTGAAAGTTTGAACAGATTTTTCTACATAAGACTTCTTTGCAATATCAAGTTTTACTGGTAGAACTAATTCACTCTTTTCAAGATTTTTTATGTCATTAATTTCAACTTCTTGTTTTTCAGTTATGTTAATCGTTGAATCACTTACTGTCTTTGTATTTTGTGCACTGTTACATGGCTCCTTAGGGTTAGAGTGTTCTTTATTAGAACATTCTTCTTTAATATGAACTACAGGTTCCATTGTTTTCTCTCGAACAGAGTTATAGTACTCTGTAGCCTGAATCTTCATGAAATCCATCAGTTCTTCAGTCTAAGTTAACACAAATTTAATCAAGAATACAATATTGAAAGTAGTCTGCCAAATTGAGTGTTAAAACTACAATCCCTTACATAAATATTTAAGACAAGGAGAAATTTGTGTAAAAATTCGGGATTTTAACTTAGGCAAAAAGACTTAAATTTTGATTAGCTAGACGAACTGCACGGAAATTCGCATTTGTACCAAATGGGTACTAGGCTGCTAGAAGCAACAAAACTTGTCAAGTTTGCAAAAAGTCCTTAGATCCTAAGCTCTAAATTCTTAAGTCTACTTGATAAATCTCTAAGGACTTCTAGTGGTCATCTTCAGCATTTGCGTTTTGCTTGTGGTGTGTATTGTTTGCTAAAACTCAATAGTTTCATAATTTATGTGAGGGTTTGAAGCATATGAAAATGAAACAATTTGCATACATCATATATAATGGTACATACACTTCATAAGAAATGTATTTAGTAGAGGTACACTATAGGCAGGAGTAGCATACTGGTAGTTGTTCAAACCCACCTCTAGACACAAATACAGCCACACTCCTGGAAGCACTGCCACCAGCTCATTAGCTCATTATAATAGTGGTCTAACCTGTTCCAAGGCCTTAGAGTTGGTTGAAGGGTCGTAAATCAATGAAAAAGATTAGGATCTGGAGAGGGCCCAAGTACTCCCTTTCCTAGTATTGGCCTCGGCCTTGAGAGGAGGATTATAATATAGTATATATAAATATATGTTAAAACATTAAAAAGATATTATGTTTAAGACTAGTTTTTATTAGCTTTCAGTTTTCAAGATCAGTTTTCATAAAACGTTCTATTTTAAATTGTCATTACATTTCTAATTCACATTGGGATTAATTAATAATGTTATAAAATTATTAACTCACTCATGATGTAGTAATTATTTTTTATGATCCTTACGTGAATAACATTAATATTTATTTCAAAGAAAGAATCTTCCCAAAATCAAAATAGAGACTTACTTAATTGAGGAGGAAGCTTTCCCAAAATACAAAATGGCTGCCAAAAAAGATTCATGGTCAAAGTCTCATAGAAAAAATCAACTATTTAACTTTTTTCTTAATATTCGCTCCACATTTGAAAAAAGCCCTTTTTTGCCGATACTCAGTCCTGAGTCAATGAAATCAAAAAAGATATATAATAATATATAACATAATAAGACGGTAATACTCCTTTTCGGTCCATTGGACAAAAAATGCATTTAGACCCTTATTATCCGAAACTCAGGACAGAATGGGTGAAATCAATTTTTTTTGGTGATTTCTTCTAAAATATTGCCTTGCATGTTGATACCAAATTTCAAAATGGTAGCACTCCGGGAACATGGTCTATTAAAAAAAGTGGATCGCCGCCGCCACCACCACTGCTGCTGCCACAATGATAGTAATAGCCCATTCAAACTTTGTTTGGTGGGCTAAAAAACTCCAAAAGTTGACACCAGCCTAATTCCCTCACAAATGAAGGAGGATATACACTGTTTTAAAGCTAATTTATAGTTGTAGGGGAATGTGTTTATAAAGTTTGTGATGACTACATCAAAAAATCATCTTACTTGCTTGTGCTCAATACTTTGAGTATGTGCTTCCATGCTTTGCTTGTCTCCATTATGTTTCTGACAAGACACACAAAAAGCTTCACTGTAATGCCGTTCATAATCCTAGAATGAATCGATGTTTGGTAATGATAATTCATAATTAGAAACACACACAAAAAAGGAATTGTTGCAATGAGCATTCAGATTAGAAAAGGTGCTCCTCAATTCCTCTCAGGGCCTCGACTGTCTGCAAGACACCCTTCAGGAATACACAACAATAACTCCATTCATCAATTGACCCTTTCTAGCATTTGGAATTTTGGCTGTTGACAGACATTGGAACCAGATATATTTTGTTGGATAAAGTTCATTTATTGCAATTCAATCATTATCAGTTCATATTAATTTTTACATTCAATATAGTCGCTGTATCATTGTTTCAAGTAATATAAGCACTATGGATAGGAGGGATTTTTGAGCATAGCCATATTTGAAAACATGGTCTAACAAGAAGACGTACAATGTAACTGGACTGTTGTGGAAATAGTTCATCCAAACTTGATATGACAGGCTAAAAACTCAAGAGTTTACATACAAATACTTACCAAATGTCTGGCTGATTGATTATGTCGATCTAGCTGTTGTTGATTAGGAAATTCTGAATAATTACATGATCGGCAAAAGAAGGCTGAAACAGGTTGTGGCCAATAATTTTTCATACCCTTTTCATAAAGAGATATAACAAACTCTTTTAACTCCATAGCAAAAGGATCCAAACCCAAATATAATTCAGTATCGTTGTCTTCCTATGAATAAAATAAGGGATGGAAAAAAGGGATGGTGCATCAAATTAGCATCTATGAGAGGGAAACATCTTAACAAAACTGGAATTGATTTGGAGTTGAAAGATGTATCTCACGTTTTTTTAATAATTGGTAAGTCAGCACAACAACCAAGAAAGTAAAATGTAACAACAGTTACGAAACATTGAAGCAGAAAATTGGACTAAAAAATAAGAAAAGAGACACTTAGTCCTGATTTTTAGAGGTTTATTATAAAGAGGTACATAATTAACATAAAAGCAATATTATATTATCAATTATTCATTCATTCAATTAATTAAATAAGTAGTGGCCAAGAAACTGTTTATACCTTAAGTTTTACAGCAATTCCTACTTTTTCAGCTAGCTTTGTTGATGTACTTAGAACATGATTCTAAACAAAGATGATTAATTTATATTACACTGTTGTAGTGCTTCAAATATCACTGTTAATGAGTACTTTTAAAACATGGGTGTGGTAAAATATCACTGTGGATGAGTACTTTTTAAACATATGGATGTGGTCATCTGATAAGTGAGGATCATTTACAGATTTTATTAATTGTTATTTCTAATTCAGGATTAGAAATACTGAGCAACCGACCAACCGACATCCTTTATAAATTGAGGTGCAGTAAATAGAAAATCAAAAGGTTTATATTCCAAATAAAATAAAATTTCATCAGTTAGCTTGAAATGTATACTCACAGGATTATGTTTCAAATTGAACCAATCTTGAGCCAAACATTTCAGTCTTTTGTATATAGCATTAGTCTAAGAATATAAGAAATACATCTATAATCCCATAAACATTACAGCAGATATTCACCAAACCAAAAGCAGGGGTTAAAATAACTCATCACTGCCAATATTCTAAAAAATCTCTCCTCCGCAATGATGACCAGAAGTTATTTTAAACTCTGCAAAGGAGAAGAGATCCTAAGTCTATGCATAACTTGATTATTTAAAGAATCAAGTTGAATTTCATAGAAAATCGATTAGTATAAACTTTTGCTTGATTGTGTTTCCACATAATGTCTACTAGCCTAATCAGCAAAGATTAAGCATGAACCAGACTAATTCAAAAATTGATTACTTTTGGTAAATGTATCATTGCTGAGTGGTAACCTCAGCTTGTTCTTCCTTAGAAAATTGACGGATAAAATAACATTTAAAAACACAGCCTACAAATAAGATTTAATTTTACCTCAATATGCATAGGAGTCTTACAGTGAAGGTCCATGATGCATTGGTCTGTAAAATACAAATCACAAACAGAACAGCAATTTTGTCGAGTTGGATGAATTTCTTGCTATAATAATAAAGAGATTAGTTGGTGATTAGTAAGTAATTAATAATGTGCCACATGTTCCGCAGTCAAAGTAATAAAATTTGAGGACCTATTCTGGTGAAGGAGATTATATTTTGTTTGCCATACAGTTGTTAATAGCATAGGTACCACCATGCAATTGATCTAGGTAAATGTCCTACATGGTTTTCAATGTTTTTCCTTTTCCCTGATCTGGTTATACAAACCAAAGGTGTATGGGTTATATCCATTAGAGAAGTAAATAACAGACATTTTTGAAAACTATTATTATTATTGGACCTATAAATAGCTATTGAGAAACAATGTAGTTTATCTTTTTATATTCCTGCCAACATCTTCAAAACACTTTTATCTTACATTCTGCGTCTACAGATCTACTTACTAGGAGCAGTATTTCAAAACTGAGTAAATATCTGAGGTTGCAGCTATGCAAATTCAACTTGCTTAAGACCGAACAAATGTAAATACTACTTTAACAAGCAAATAAGGTATATATTTCCTGAAGATGTAAACAAACCTTTACGGAATTGGATTCTGCAAATTGGCGACCTTTAGTTTTAAGTAGATATTGATATCTAGCATTATATTGACACATTTCATCAACCAAAGAATTATCAAGCCCACGTAACTCAACCTAAAAACAATGATTAATGATGATTAAGAAATATTTAAATTTGGTTAAAATAATAGATGATCCAATGTTGCATTTGATTACAATTCACTAAAAAGGATACATCTGTGGCGAGTATCAACCCAATTGTTTTTGCAATGTACACATTATTAGATACGTTGTTGAAACAGAATTCTGATGAACTGTGCTTACCTTTGCAGTAACTACATATAAG
Source organism: Neoturris breviconis (assembly GCA_032360805.1). NCBI lineage: Eukaryota > Metazoa > Cnidaria > Hydrozoa > Anthoathecata > Pandeidae > Neoturris > Neoturris breviconis. The sequence goes on from JAULBZ010000006.1 coordinate 28,992, forward strand.
TACATAGATTATCATGACAATTGTTAGGTAAATAATCCATCAAAATACAGATAGATGACTGAACAGAAATTTTGTAAATACAATATGCTTTGCATTGTACTACAACCTACAACAACATAAGGGAGTGTTTATTTAAAGAACACCTTACTCCTTGTGAACCAATATTTACTTACTTCTCGTTTAAATTCTTGAACTGTGTTTGCAACAATAATAAAAACCAGACCTTTTTTGTCATCCAGTTTTGCTTTTTTATCTGTAGTACCTTCTTCTATTGAGCGCTTTCTTCTAGCATTTTCAACACGATTTATTGAACTAATATTTCCATATTTACTATCGCTATCAGCTGGAGACCTGTTAACACTACTATTAAACCCCCCTCGTCCTTTTCCATAAGGAATACTATTTTGAGGATGATCACTTGGGGATCTGTTATTGCTATTGTTTAATCTACCACGATTGCTTCCAAAGTTATAATTATCTTCTGGAGATCTGTTAATACTATCGTGAAAACGATCATGACTATTTGGAGATTCCCTGTTCATACCGTTAAAAGAATTGCTAAAGGCTCCTCTGTAACTTGGAGAAGTTCTGTTCAAAGGACTGTTATAACCTCCTCGATATCTATCATCCATATCTGATTGTCTCTGAGGCGTATTATAACGGTCGTTAAATCTCAATTGTGGCTGCCGTTGACGCCACAATTCAAGCTCAGAAGGAGGACGTCGTCTTTCAAGGAGTCTCTCCACTTCTGAATGGTAATACCCACCGGACATTATTTAGTATTCTAAACATGGAAAAATATCAGACATAAATATGATGGTATTCACATTGACAGAAATGTTTGTGGAGGAAACTTTTGTATTGAACAAACACGTGGATGAAACTTTTGTATTGAACAAACATTCACATGAAACTTTTGTATTGAACAAATATGCGGATAAAACTTTTGTACTGAACAAATATGCAGAAGAAACTTTTATAATGAGTAAACACGTGGAAGAAACATTTGTATTGAAAAAGCATGCGCATGAAACTTTTGTATTGAAGAAACATGCCCATAAAACTTTTTCAATATCATCGTCAGGCATTTGTAATAATACGTTTGCCCAGAATATGTTTGAACAAGTGCCCTTTTGTTCTATAATATATTCAAACAAGTGTTCTAGGGATAGGCACTTATTTCAGTGGGGTGCTTATTTAATAAAAACAACATCAACTGAAAGAGCAGCACTTATTCGAAAGGGGACACTAATCAAATCATTTATGATTGAGATGATTAAGATTTAGGTGCAATTCCTTGGGTTAAAGTTAATAAAACAGCAAACAGGCATTAATGCATAATTATTGTAAATGTACTCTCTTAAACAAGGTTTTGTTCAGTTAAAACAGATTATTTTGAACCCGAGTATAAAACACACGTACTAATAAACAAGACCTTGATAAATATCTTTAAAGCCTTTACATAGAAACTCTAATTAATTATCAAAGCAACAAAATATACTCAATGAAAGCGTCATGCATTTTGTACCAAAAACCCTTTGTCTTTACTTATTCTTTAGGGTCTCACTTCAAATATGGGGGCATTAAGCATAAAATATGTGAAAGATGATTTTTACCAAACATGTTTATTGTTTAGTTCAAAATCATTATCCAAATCGTTAGATCGAAGGATACTACATACACTTATCTCACTTATAAACAAAAATAATTCAACTAATTGCCTGGTTATACAAGGAATTATCTAAATTTGACTAAGAAAATAATAAAGTAGTAAGAAAATAATATATACAAGCTGCAGTTACATAATGAATAGATGTTCCTCCTTAAAATGTAGCTAATTATTTTAAACATGCACATAAATAAGAATCAAATATTACTACTGCAAAACATATTGAATCAATTGTCTCGCTTTCAATTAAAGTTCAGCTTAAATATACCAGTGAGACACGCTAGACACCTTTATTTTCTAAGACATAATTTATTTATTTGAAAACTCAAAAAACTTATTTTTTACTTTTGTTGAAATATAGGTTACCATTCTGTAGAGTAATCATTATATCTGACTCATAGGTTTAACAAAAAGATGTCAGCATCAACTAAGGTAACAAGTCTACAGCAAGGATGCTAAAGTCAGACAACGTTGTTTTAGTGTCAATCTTGCGTTTTTTCCAGTAGCTATAAAAACTCTTTTCCATAAGCTGGGATGCTTGTAGCAAACCTCAAACATGTAAAGGTTCCTGCTGCCTGCTTGCCATGTTTATATTCTGTAAAACCTCGTAATCGTTCCCTACTATCGCTAATGTTTTACGTAAAAGCCATGGATTAGGTACTATGGAGAATGATTTAAGTTGTAAATGGGAAAATGAATTTAAAGTAATAGCTCCTAGTTTTACTTCTTTTCAAATTTCTTTTGTTGATGCTCTCTAACTTATAGACGGAATCATCGAACTTAACTAAGAAAATAATAAAGAGTAGAAAAATAGCAACAAAAGGATAGTTGCACTTGAATACTAGATAGCTGTTTCTTCTTAAATTAGCTCATGTTGTCAATTGTTTTAATTGGATTCCACTCCCCCTCCATAACTAATAGTATATAATGATGAAACTTGGCAGACTAATAATAGTGTATAATGAAAGGAACAATATGAAACATTTTTTTTGACGACGTATTCACAAAGATTTTAAAGTGGCATATTTTGCTTAAAATGTATATATTCTTAGAACTTTGATTCAAATATTTTTATTGCAAAAAGTATTGAATTAATACCAATGTTGTTAACTAAACATTCTCAAGACATTCAAACACTCATCTAAATTATGTATCTCCATATTTTCAACATTATATTTCTTTCTTCTTCAAAGTTTCTTGGTAAAACGCTTTCTTGGATTTCTTCTGGACATTCTATTATTCTGTTTTGAAAATATAACTCAGAAATAATAATTTTATCTTTATTTAAATTTGTTTCAATATCTGTACACAAAACGTTTTGTTGACTCAATGTAACCAACTTATCTGTTTTAGAGTAAACTATCTGCATTAGATGAACTCTCTACTTTGGATAATCTTTTTTAGATGAGTTCTGTTAAACTTTCTACTTTAGATATTTATTTCACTTTGTAGATGTTTTGTAGATGTACTCACAGAATTAGACGATGACAATTCATTCAAATTACTTGTAGCTTCATTCAATGATAAATCCAAGGAAGGTAATAACAGATGTGACGTCTTTAGAGATTGATAATGCTCTTTGTTGATAAAAATATTGATTTTACTGCGTATAGACTACCAGATGGCTGACTACCAAATCCATAGCCTACAGAGATAATTGTTAAAATTTTGCATTTCCTTACTAGATCCACAAACATAATACATCAGTCTTAAAGCAATGATTTTCACATTTACTGTGATCAAAATAAGAAGAAATAATAAGAAAATAATGAGGAAATATGGCATACTTGTGGTACTATAATTATGTGTGCATTTGCTACTCAGGAAACAGCATTCATAAATAAAAATTGCAACATGTTGATTGTGAGCGTAAATTGATGAATGAAAATACTAGCACTAGAGATAACCAACATAAGAAACAAAAAGTAACATATTATGGTTTACTTGTTCGTGCTCCATCCCTTTAGAATCACCATTATGTTGTTGACAACAAAGGTAGATTTTCACAAGGCAAATTTGCCAGCGAAATATATCTGGGCATGTGCAGTTTGGTTTGTTTTGGTTTGCAGCAAAGTATTTTTCTTTGCCAGAAAATTAAAATATTTCGTCAAACAAATTTAACCAATCAGAACATACTAATTTTGCTGCATATAAAACAACAACAACAAAACTGTTTGAACTTTACCTTACTGAAAGATTTAGGTCTGATTTCTTTGTTAAAAATATTTTTTAAATTAACTTTATTGACATTTCGTCCGTGTAATACTACTCTATTTTCATTGTAAAACATTTGTCCAGAATATAGTTTATAAAGAACCGATGTTTAATGGTACAAGTTTTATTACATAATAATAATATTCGCCTCATAAGTGAATTCACTGGCAAATGATTTAAACAAATTCGCCAACAAATTGATTAGTGAATTCGCCTCGTAGAAATCCACTTTAAAGACAAAATCCTTCTGTGTAAGAGTGATGGAGCTTCAAAATCGTAGTTAAAAAGAGTAAAGGGTGATGCCGAGAAAATGTCGCTTTGTAAAGGTGTATTTACAAAATCCAAAAGAAAACATCCCATTGGTTGAAAATGATATCACATGGAATGTCTTCTTTTTGCCTTCGCACAATATTCTAAAATGATCTGAAGGAATGTGCAGAATTACTGATTCAAAGCTTTAAACTTTAAACCTAGCACAACAAAATTATATAAACATTATACCACAATATAGGATTTATGTATTAGGCTATGTGTATATAGACTATAATGTATATAACCTTTATGCATTGGATATACATAGCCCATATGTATATACGCTTTATGTACATAGGCAATATGTTGATATGCTATATATATAAAGGCAATATGTAGATATGCTATGTTAAGACATACGCATAATAGACTATATGCATAAGAACCCATTGACTATGTACATAGGAAATGCAATATACATATGCTGTATACTTTAATGTTACATATAAAGAAGCATAAAGATTGGTTCCATTAGCTTTTTATTTGAGAAGAATGAAACACTAGAAAATAGAAGAATATATTTTCTTTAAATTAATTACATTCTGTTAATAAAAAAACTTCCTTTATTGACATAATATTAATTGCCCACGACATATCTAACTGCTGATAATTCTTTTGTACTAAAGCTTTTTAACTGGAATTGTGTCAGGCTTTTCAAAAACTTTATTTGACTTTTTGAAATTATAAATAAAACTAAAAATAATTATCACTTTGTGGGGAAGTAATCAAATGACTTGCAGGTAGTCAAATCTAAAAATCTAAAAGCTTTAAACATGATGAAGTCATAATATGGTCTTGTGACTAGGGAACAAAATGTTTCGAGCTTACAAGCCACTTTCCATTCTCCAAAGTCATGTTTCATTGTAGATCAAATTCAGTTCACGTTACTGTAAATTAAAATGTCAAAAAAGTCTCCACTACTCTCCTTATGAATGAGGTACAAAATTATACTGAATGTGGTCAGAACCTAATAGATAGAATTCAAATTCTAAAGTCTCCACTTTTGAAAAAATGTTTTTCGCTGATAATCGGTCTTGAGTAGACGAAATCAGAAAAACATTGGCCAGCAGTCTGGTAATATTGCCTAGAATGTTGTTACCTAATTTCAAGTCGTAACACACCTTTTCGGTCCTTTGGATGCTGCAAAGTGGTAGTAACAGCCCATCTAACTTTGCTTGGTAGGCTAAAAAGCTCTGCGGAGGTGGCAATTATTTGTTTCAGACTATGTAGCATAAAACTAAACTAAACTAATAATGCTTATTTACATTTATTTCTAAAAATGGATTCACAGCGAACTGTACAAATCATGAAAATAAAATAACCAAATGCCTGGCAGATTCAATGTGCCTTTCCAGTTGCCATTGGTTAGGGAACTCTGCATAGTTGCATATTCGACAGTGGAATCGTGGTGATCCTTATTTCATAAACAGCATGGATGAAATCTTCAAACTCCATTGTAGTTGCATCAAGAATTATTTTTATCATTGCGCAAAGATTTTTGCAACCCGTTAAACTCTATAATCAAAAATACGATCTTGAACAAAATGGTACGAAATCGTGAACAAAACTAGACTGTCAAAAACATTACAGAAACTATACACATACCTATACAGAAAAATCATATAACAGTATGTCAAATCATGGTGCTTCACTAATGCTTAAAATATTTAACTAATGTATCAATGTGGACTGCTAGGGATGCTTTAAAACTAAGATCAATTTAAAAGTGCTATACCTAAAAACTGTTGTATCAATTAGTTATTTGACAATAGTAATAGTAAATAATTTTCGATGGCCCTAGATTTCATAAAATGCTGAGAGAAAATGATTAGAAAAGCTGTATAGAACCATATTAGTCAATATAACCTTTTCAAAAGTTTACATAAGTTAGTAACTCTAGCAAATTTTCTCTTGATATTTAAAATTTTGGTCATGCGCTGAATACTAACTTTAACACAACCATCAATAATGAAAAATATTATATAGTTTTTATATAGGGAATACATTACGTCAATTTTAAGCGGAAAAAAAAAAGGAAATTACATTAATTCATTATGCAAGTAAGTGCTGAGATATTGTGATATTAACAATTATTAGCCAATCAGAAAGCAGGAAACTTCAAATATTGATATCTCGATATTGGATGATGCAAATTAGACAAACTGTACCAACGAGATCTTTCGAATAGGACCCATGAAGTGTAAAAAAACTGTATTTCGATAATAATATCAGTTTTTGTGGTTAAATGAGTCATGTGGCCCCCACAAATATACTACCTTTATCTATTACTTATCTAAGTGTTACTCATATTCACATGTACACATACTTTAAAAACAAAATTATCTCCAATACTGGCAGTAATTAGCTGCTTATGTGTAGTAGAGCACTTTGATTTTGCCAGCCATGAATATTTGGCAAGCTTTATATAATTCAAACTCTGCTGGAATTAATTGAATAGATTAGAGATATATCTCTTGAAATATAACATAAATCCTTAAGTCTATGATATTAAAAAAAATTATAGAAAACCATTCACTTGCTTTAGTCTCGCAACATGAAACACTCGGTACTGCATGCCATACATGGAATGTGTATTGTAAAAAATTGTCCAATATTCTTCATGCTGCGATTAACATATACCTTTTGTTGTGTCATACAAGTTCTCCAGTCATTTAAAGCTATATCAGGATTATCAAGCTGCAACATATTCGCAGGAGTTTCATTATCATGAACCAACCTCTTTCTTTTAACAGTTTCGTAAATGAAACTCTTTCTTTCAACAGTTTCGTAAATGATTATATCTTCGGCATATTTATACGGATTACTACTTTTGTTCTCGTTCTATTTGACATGCTTGTACGAGATATATGTCTCGCATTGTTTTGTAAGTTGTTTTATATTGGTTCTTTATTGGTAGTTAGAGCCTCTTAAATATGATTCTTTTTTCTTATTGTAAGCATGCATGCAGCATACTCCTGAACTATTACCATTTGTAGGAATTGTAACATGAAAATCTGTTCTTTAACAAAAGGAAAAGGTTGGTTGCACATTCTTATAATAGTTATGTGAACTAAAAATAAACATAAATGAAGCAACTTTAACAACAAAGAGGTGGAATGCGGCCATCTGTTCAGAGAAATTCATAGCCATAATATTCATAAATATTTTGATAACAATGACTGAAAAAGAATATTATCCAAAGCAGGAGTTTAAAGAAACGACAAAAATGTTTGCAATTACTAGAATGTCAACAAAACTATTTTGCTTTTCCTCCATACTATCTACTGGTTTCTTTTCTAAGGGAGGTCATTTATATGTTTATTGTTATTATTTCTATCGTTCTTTGCATACAAGAATGGGAGTATACACATGAATGTCCCGATCTAAGAAATGTAAGCAATTACAAGATCAATAACTCAGAAGTACTCTGCACAATTATAAATTAGATTTAAAGAAAGTAAAGAGCAAAATGTTACTTACTACCTTACTTGTATTATATTCGTGTAGTTCTCAGCTTTAAAGGGGAACTAACGTTTAAATATAAATTCTCTATTGCATAGTAAATAATTGTGAATTCAACAAATAATGTTCTTTTCGTGAAAACAAATTGCTTAAAAGACCTATTATTTTCGTGCAGCAAACTATGCTTATTTTTTTTAATAAAATTACCATGTTTATTCAAGAACGATGACGTCATACATGTTTTTATGTTTACTTCCACATAACTGTTGAGTAGCGCAAACGTACATATAACTTTCTGCATAGACGCTATATTGAAATGGAAAACTACAGTAACCTAGAAATAACTACTATGGACAACTTTATGGGGTAAAGAGTGAATCATTTAAAGCGATCTGACTAAAGCAACATTTTGAATAGCAAATTTGTATTTATGGGATGGTAAATAAATATAGTGTGAACCACAAAGATGCTAAACAACAGAGAAAAAGATTAACGAAGTATGTCAGTGTATGCTTGTGAAAAGATGTTAAATTTGTAACTTACCATGTCTACCTAATAAAATGGAAGACTACAAGATATACTATCAGTGATTCCTTTTGTTTTATAACTGTTTTTACATACTTCCCTTCATATGATATATTTCACAAAGTTTGTTTAGTTGTTTTTACCTTGATTAATAAAAACCTATCGTTCTTTCTAAATTAATTCATGAAACAACAAACTCTATAAAAATAAGAGTAGCATGTCTTCAGTTCCAGGTCAAAATAATAATTGTAACACACGTTTTGAGGTAAAAATATGTCAGGTCACTGTTGAGGGGAGTAGTGAAATTTCATGTCAATGATGTTACATAACATGAAGATTTCATGTCCTTATTAAGTTAATAAAGTTTCAGGTCAAATAAACAATTGGAACACCTTTATCAATGTGGCAGAGAGAAATTCCATATGTTAGCCTGAAGCAATGCTCAAAAATCCCTCCTTCACAGAGGATATGCATTGCATATATACATTATACATCATAGCATCATGTACAAACCAAATAAAAGTATAGAATACACCTATGTTATAGTATTAGTTGTGCTTTTAAAGACTTGGTATATGTTTATGTGTACATGTATATGCATATGTATATATGTATGTACAAAAGATATACACATAGCCTGAAACACATATTATATCACTTGACTATACTTTGTTTTTATTGTTATTTATTTTAATAATAGTTAACATGTAAAATATCTAAAAGGTGGTTGTCATCTGTTATTAAAACTAATAAATAAAGAATAATGAAATAGAACAATAATTTTTTCAAAAAAACAATCCATTCTTTTATTACAAAGTCTTCTTCTGTTGAATTGTGTATTGTTGTTATATTATTAATTTGCATTGGGAGTAATTATTAATGTTATAAAAAACAACTTAGTAGTAATTAAATGTTTTACGACCCTAAAGTTGATAACATCAATATTTATTTCAAAATTGAAGAAGAAAACTTTCCAAAATCAAAATGGAGACTTTTTAAAATATATTTTTATAAAATATATCACTTACCATTTCAATAAATTGAAGATGGAGCTTTTCCAAAATACAAAATGGCTGCCAAAAAGATTAATGGTCCAAGTCACATATAAATGTTAATTTTCAAAAAATGTGACTCTAGTCAAATCCTTATAAACTGAATTCAAAAGATTTTAACAAAAGTCAACAAAAAACATGGCAAAATCATGAGAAAATCATTTTGGTGAATGTAAATCAAATTTGTGAAAATTATCTAAATCTCCACTTTTGAAAAAATTGCCGATGCTCAGTCCCAAATTGACAAAATGGAGAAAAAAATTGGCCAGCAGTCTCATAATATTGCCTAGTAACTCTTTTAGGTATAACTTTTAAGACAAACAACATTGTTATTTCGTTATTGCAAGAATGAGATAATTCGAATAATATATGGCTTTCCAAATAATGAAGTATTCCATTTTTTGTAAATGCAAATATAAATGTAATTTTTAATTGTTTTTGATATAATTAATTTCATCAATAACATCTGTGAAGCAAAGCTATGTTAGGGATATATTAAAGACACAACTAAGTCATACTTCCATGCATGTATGTACATATCATATAAAATATCCGTAATAATTGAATTAAATTTAATAATCTATTAAATAAATGAATGTGCCTTTTGCTTCAACATCAATAGGGCATACTTTCCTTGTCAAACCTGCATTCTTATCAGGTTTATTCTTACTACTCGATTTTTTATTATCATTAGTAGAAACCTTATCAGCATCATTTGTACATTTTGTGATGGATTTTGTTTTATTATCATTCGTATTACTGCTACTTGATCTCTTATTGTCATAACTTGAAGAACTTCTTGTTGATTTTGTTTTATTATCGTGATTGTTTTTATTGTCAGATGATCGCTTATCACCATCATTTGTGCTTTTAGTGGTGGAGTTTGTTTTATTATCATTCATATTACCACTAATTGATCTCTTATTGCCATAACTTGAAGAACTACTTATTGATTTGGGTAGATCATTGTAATTGCTTTTATCGTCATCATTTGTGCTTTTAGTTATGGAGTTCGTTTTACCACTAGTTAATCTCTTATTGCCATAACTTGAAGAACTACTTGTTGATTTTGGACGATTATCGAAATTGCTTTTACCGTCAGATGATCGCTTATCAGCATCATTTGTACCTTTAGTAATGGAGTTTGCTTTATTATCATTCGTATTACCACTACTTGATCTCTTGTTGTCATGACTTGAAGAACTACTTGTTGATTTTGTTTTATTATCGCAATTGCTTTTACCGTCAGATGATTGCTTATCACCATTATTTGTGCTTTTAGTGGTGGAGTTTGTTTTATTATCATTCATATTACCACTACTTGATCTCTTATTGCCATAACTTGAAGAACTACTTGTTGATTTTGTTTTATTATCGCAATTGCTTTTACCATCAGATGATCGCTTATCACCATCATTTGTGCTTTTAGTGGTGGAGTTTGTTTTATTGTCGTTCATATTACCACTACTTGATCTCTTATTGCCATAACTTGAAGGACTACTTGTTGATTTTGGACAATTATCGTAATTGCTTTTATTGTCAGATGATCGCTTAGCACCATCATTTGTAATTTTAGTGATGGACTTTGTTTTATTATCATTCCTGTTACCACTAGTTGATCTCTTATTGTCATAACTTGTATTTGGACGAGTATTGTAATCATTTGTGCTGCTAGATCTTTTATCTTTTTTACTGTTGTTGCTAGAGTTAGTAGTATCATAACTCTTTTTGCCACTCAATGAATTCCTTCGAGCATAATCTGTACTACTACTAGGAGAGTTTATATCATCATAACTCCTTTTACCACGATTTGACCTAGTATTACCATAATTTGAAGCAGTACTTGAGGAGTTGGCATGATTATAATTCCTTGTACCATCATTTGATCTACTATCCTCATAACATGGGCCTGTATCAGTATTTAATCTCCTATCATCATAACATGGGCCTGTATCAGTATTTGATCTTCTCTCCTCATAATATGGGCCTGTATCGTCATTTGATCTCCTCTCCTCATAATATGGGCCTGTATCGTCATTTGATCTCCTCTCCTCATAATATGGGCCTGTATCATCATTTGATCTTCTCTCCTCATAATATGGGCCTGTATCGTAATTTGCTCTCCTCTCCTCATAGTATGGGCCTGTATCATCATTTGCTCTCCTCTCCTCATAGTATAGACCTGTACCATTATTTGACCTCCTCTCCTCATAGTATGGGCCTGTACCATCATTTGATCTTCTCTCCTCATAATATGGGCCTGTACCATCATTATATCTCTTATCTTCATAGTATCGGCCTGTACCATCATTTGACCTCCTCTCCTCATAATATGTGTCTGTATCATCATTTGACCTCCTCTCCTCATAGTATCGGCCTGTACCATCATTTGACCTCCTCTCCTCATAGTATGGGCCTCTATCATCATTCGATCTCCTGTCCTCATAACTTGGACTATTGATGGGATTTGTGATATCATATATCCTTGTACCACCAGTTGCTCTACTGCTTCTACTGGTGGAGTTTGTATTATATTTCTTATTATACCTTTGAGCATAATATGTGCTAGCAGAGTTCATATCACCATAATTCCTTTTAAGACTAGTTTGTCGTTTACCATCACTCTTACTTCTAGAGGGACCGCTACCATTTAAATTCCTTTTAGAACTGTTTGATTTTGTACCACCTAGTTTTCTTTTTTTACCAGTCAAATTATAGTTTCTTATACAGTTATTTGAGTTCTCAACATAGATCAATTTAACAATAGGTGAGCATGGAATAGCATCCACCTCTTCTGATACGTTCATATTTGTCACTTTTCTATCATCAAAATGATTCTCCATGAAGGAAGCTGGTTCGTTGCTGTCTATAATATCTTTACGGTAACTATTTGCATCATCAATACCTGTCGAGATAATGTTAGCAAAGTTTTTTCCTTTAACATCTGTTCGGCCAATATTGGACATAATATTATTATGATTCACATGAAATAATGCATCCATCTCCACTTTAATACTCTTTTGAAGACCAGTCATACTCCTATTGTTGTGATTCAGAAAGAGAAATAAATAAAACAACACCTGAACAATACACACTTTATTTTTCATAAGAGCCATGTTTTTTTCAATTGAGAAAGTATGTTCTTAACAGAAAGACCACTGTTTCAGTTTAGAAGTTCTAATGTGCTTAAGGTAGTAAGGTAAAAAAATGAAGGTAAAAATAAAAAACCCGGGGAAAATTTCTTCTCTTTATGATTTTTTAAAAAGAAAAAAGAACAGGAAAGAAAATAAGCTTTTACATCCGTATCCATGTTATGCTTATTATCCGTCATTTTGAAAGTGTTACCATGGAAACTAAAAAGGTTTTCACAAAAATGTATTTTTATCAAAATCTCTGATGTCTATAATTCCTGGAAAGTGTAAACAAACTTTGAACGCGTTCTTATAGCCTGAAGGTATGGTCATATATCACTCCTCCATATTGATTATTTACTCCTATTTCAAACACTAAAGTAGTCAAATTTCAAATAAAGCAATACCTCTTTTTCTTATTTGATATCTGTTTAACCTTCTCTTTAAAATCTAAAAATGAAGCAAAGAAAGTCCATCACTTGCAAGCTTCTTAACTTTTGAATAACTAATAGGATCGAGATAAAGTTCTGTAGAGTTACCGTCAATCTTTTCTTGACATGATTCAAAAGAGCGGTCTTTAGCAAATGGAAAAACATTATTCTGTTATTTCTAAAGTTGCACTGCTTGGATGATTTATCGAGTTTCAAAACAAAATTTGAGACAAGAAAATCAAGTGAAAGTTTGCATGTTCTTGCAAGAGTTTCTAGCTATCAGACAGAAAACAATTCTTCAGATACCTACAGATGCCACCATAAAGATACGAAGGTGGCAAGAGTTTCTAGCTATCATACAGAAAACAATTCTTCAGATACCTACAGATGCCACCATAAAGATACGAAGGTGGGACCAAAGTTAGTCCGAGAAACTACATGTCTCTTTATCTTTAATTCGAATGTAAATTCTTTTAAGAAATTTGAAAGATTTTTTTCTTCTTTAGGTTCATAAAACACTTAAATTGTCGTAAGCCTTACAACAATAATATCAAAAAGATTTTAAGGGGAGTGGAGGGTACTACTTTGTACCACAACCTCCAAAATGTCTGTATAACTTCTGATTCGCTAATCGTATTCAGCCTAAAACTAGTGACTTTTCACGTTATTGTATTTGAAAACTGCTGACCAAAAATTTTTTCCAAATATTTTCTTCAAACGGACCCAGGATCACTTTTCAACTTCGGGGCCGGAAATTAAAAAAAAAGAAAAGATTCTTTAAATACAATATTATTTTGGTCTATAAGGCATTACAATGTCTTTTTATTATGAAAAATAGTTGAAAAACCATTCATAATTAACAAACATAACAATATAATTAATTGTTCTAGATAAATTTCCATTTTTGCCTTCCATGAAAGAATTTCACGAGTACTGCGGTTGGATACTCACATTCTGCATGAAATGATGACGGATGCATTTTATTTTACATATATAATATAATAGAACCTGGGTATATTGTGACCAAGTTTCAATTAATATGGAGCAGTAATTCGAAAGTTATTGGGGTGTTGTGCAATGTAACCCGCCTCCCCCTTGGGTTATTAGACTCCTTAAAAGCCTGGGTCTTATAGGGTTAAGATCATCATAGCATAAGGCTTAAGACAATAAGTGAGAACCAAACTTAAAAGTAAATTTTTCTTTTTAAATGAAATGGATTGAGATTATATCATTACTGCATTTGGAATTATCTATCCTTACTTTCATTCATTGCTTTTGCTTTTTTCTTTTTCTTATGCGTGCTTGAGTTAATATGTATCCAAACGTGCTGCGTTCCTTGCTCTAATGGAAACATTTGATCGCATATAGTGCAAGCCATTGGTTCTCCCAAACTTATAGAAACACACCCTACAGAGGAACAATATTACTTACAGATACTTCATATGGTATATATATATATATTGAAAATACATAGACAGGTGATTACATAAAGCTTGACTGACTTCTGCATTACAGGTGTTTAGGAATTCAATGTTGTGATAGTGATTCTTTGGAGTTTTAAAGGAATTTAATTACGATACTGATATCGCCAAGCTTATTTTTAAACACAGTTGATTTCAGCTATGTGAAGAACTAAATGCAGTGCATAGTAATTATTTGCTCTTATTTAAACGATGTGAACTTGCAATTAATTAGATTTAATTCCAAGTTTAGTGTTATTCTCATTCTAGCTTACCATCGAGTTCAATTTCCTTTAATTTTCGCACAGTTTTTACATCATGTTCTTTTACTCCTAAGATACACAGAACCAAATTCATTATGGCAAAATTAATACATCATAAAATCTATCTTAAAATAAGAAGACCAAACAAACATGAATTTGGAAGGTTCTAGAAAAATGTTCGTACAATAAAGGGTTTCAATGATTACAATACAGATTACCTTGAAAACACAGTTAGTTTTATTTTCTATTAACAGCAATATAATTTAAACAGACAAATTGATGTTTATTGGTCAATGCATGTTGATATGAACCTTCGTTGTCGCAGATTTATTTCAGGGATATTTACTTAATTTTACCTTAAAATTTCCAAATATTTTGAAAAGGAATTTGACACTCAAAAACTTATTTAAGCTTTTTTATTTCATGCAAGTCATAACCTCTTGATATTAAAAGCAAACTCTCCTACTTGTGTTTAGGGGTTACACTACCAGGCCTCTGAATTCAAGTTGGCATTCACCTGTGGAGAAGCATCTTTGGTGACTAATTTGCAGCTGCTGACCGCAAATTAGCCTCTAAAGATGCTCTTCCACAGGGAAAGGCCGTTGTGAATTCAGAGGCCTGCATTACCATATGAAAATTATTTTTAACATGTTTGCTAATTATACGCCCAGAGAATAAATATAAGTCTAATCAACAAACAATAAACATGGGTAAACATTGAAAAAGTGAATTTGACAAAATAGAAAATAAACAAAAACCTTTCCGAAGTGTCAGTAAATTTGATTGATGTTTTTTTGAATTCAGATGACCCGTAAGTGCGGTATAACCCAACCAAGTTACATTCTTAAACTTTTGACCACAAAGTGTGCAACCAGACATTGTAATGTATGCTATAATAACAAAATAGGGTATTATTATCTTATCATTCAAACTCTTGCACATATCGTGTGATTCATTGATTACTTTGTCAGGAAGAAAAGTTGGTGGCATTAATTTTTTTTTTTGAATAAACTATCGCATTATAGCACTTTCGATGTTTTGGGTGGAAAGTAACTTTCGGTTTCAGACTTCATTTGTTTTTAACAGAAATAAACTTTTTTTGTGGTTTGACAATAGACAAAAAATTAAAAATCGATAATTTCAATATTACTCATAGAAAAAAGTCACAAAAGGTATCATTTTAGAAACACTTCACAAATCAGATACATAAACAAGTGAGAAAACTATTTTTGCAATCAGTAACAATTGATAGGTCGTTTCTCTTACTTACAAATCAATTGCTAGTAAATAGTTTTTCCCTTTTGGTCAAAAACTTTCTTTTCATCTAGATTATAAGTAAAACTATGAAGAATGACATAATGTTACAAAGCTTGCAATTAATTGGATTCCTTGTAATAAAGAAACAAAGCAACTTCTTACAATCTTGTCCAATTTCAACTTTTGCTTTTTCTTGCTCAATTTCTTTTTGAACCCGCTTAGATTCTAAAGGAAACAAAAATAGTCAATATTTCCCAGACAAAATAACAAATGAAAGGTATGGTATAGAAGTAGCTCACCAAATCGAGCAAACATTGTATCTATATAGATGTATATAAAGTGTAAAGTATATAGTACGTATAGATTATAGATTATATAGATTATATAGTATAGTAAGTATATATTATAGAGTACATAGTATATAGCATATAGTATATAGCATATAGAACATATAGTATATATATGGTAAATATAAACTAGTATAAGGTTTATAGTATAACATATAATCTAGTATATAGTATGCTGCATATAATATATAGTAAATAGCATATATAAATATATTACTTGTCAAAAGCAAGTATAAATCTTACTAAAAATAAAATAATAATGCACCATTTCTCCGTAATCATTAAAAGATATAAAGATTGGTTTCAATTAAAACAGTTAAAACATTAAAAAGATATGGTTAAGATTGGTTCTTGTTAAAGATAATCATGTAGTGTAAGTAGTGATTACATGTCTAGGCACACATCATTGAGGTTCCTCATCATGAAAAGAATGCTGACTATCAGCAGCAGTTCAAAAAGTTTTTAAAATTCTTGGCCTAACTGACTAAAATATATATCTAATACACCTGTTCAAATCTGTTACAGAGTGTTGACCACAAGTTTCATAACATTTGAATAACATTTCAAAGCATTCCAATATACAAGTCGTGTTCGAATTGAAACCGCTGAAACATTACTTATGCTAAATGATTATCTTCAACTTCCAAGATCTGTTACTAACGGAATTAATAAATGCTAGACAATGGAACAATGCAATAGAAAAACATATTTTCTTTTATTAAAAAACTTGTTTTAAATTTAATGCACATTGGGACTAATTAATGTTATAAAAGTCACTAACTTACTCATGGTGCAGTAAAATTCTAAAATTTATTTTCAAAATTGGATCTCTTCTCATCGAATTTATACATAGAACCAATAAATTGGATGCCAAAAAAATCACGGTCAAAGTGAGACAGAAATTAAATGTCCAAAATTTCTCCACTCTTGAAAAAATCCCTTATTCGCTGATACTTGGTCCCAAATCAATGAAATTGAAAAAAAATGGCCAGCAGTCTTGTAATTCTCTACTTTTGAAAAAAATCATTTTTTCACGGATACTCATTCCCGAATCAATGTATAGTCAGTCCAGTATTGTTTAGAATGCTGATACCAAATTTCAGGATGGTACCATTCCCTTTCAGTCCAGTGAACCGGAAATGTAATTTTGACCCTTTTCAGACCTGAATGGATGGAATAGAAAACATTTTTAGTAAGTACTTCTAAAATATTGCCTTACATGCTGACACTAAATTTTAAAATGGTAGCATTTCAGGAACATGATCAAATAAGAAGTGATAGTAATAATTCCACCTAAGTAACAGAATAGTTAAATTAACTTTTTATGAACAGTTCCAACAGTTCCAAGTTAAAATGTAAACAAACATATTCCAAATTTCAAGTTGATCAAAAACCGAATAAAAGAACATAAATAACATGGTAATTACCTCTAGCTAGCTCTTTATGTACAGATGTTACATCGATGTCAATCATTTGACCTACATTGAAGTAATCATTAAGGTATGTAATTGAGATAAAATATGCCATAATTTTTAAACATTTTAAAAATGATTCTTTGAGCTCAAAGAAAAATTGAGAATATAATATTACCCATAACTACTGTCTTTAACATATCAGTAAATATGTACTCATTAATTGAGTTAACCCTTCAAAGTTGCCCCTTGTCACATTTTTTTTCTCCATAACTTCTAAATGAATGGCTTAAACCACTAGACATTTTGAGACCTTTACTATTAATTATCTAGGATCGTTTTGAAAAAATATTTTTTTGGTTGGTAACTAGGGATAATTTTCCCATAGCAACCAAGTATTTTTTTTCTTCAAATTTTTCCTTGAAAAACATAACTTTTTTCTTACTTTCCGGAAAGTTTTTATTAATGCTAGAAGCATAAAACTCTTGGCAAATATTCTCTGGCACAAGTATTTTCTATTTCTGCTATTATTATGACAATGAATACGTGACTCTGCCCCCATCATATTGTGCTGTATAACTTTTTAACCACTATAGTTATCGTAATGAAACTTTCCAACATTTAGTACAAATCTATAATACACACATGCTGAAATTTGAGCTTCATATCATTTTCTGATCAGCATTTCTGGGTCATAACCTGAAAACACAAAGTGAGAAATCCTTTGCAAATAATCAATCCGCTGTTTTGACATAACTTGTGTTTGGGTAATGCTTGTAGCATAAAAATTGGTCAAGTTACTTAAATTCATGAAATAAATGTTTCTACATTTGGTCACAAGACAAATCTGTTTTCCCCAATTATCAAAAAATCGAAATTTTCTGGATTTCCCGATGAAAATCTTGGTATTTTATGTGAAATAACAAGACATTACCTATCTAAAACCGAAAACAAAATTAGAAAAGCTTTTCTAGAACTCTTTTAATAGAATTTCTTAGAAAACACGGTTTTTAAAAGAATTTAGCTATGTTATATTTTTTGCGATGACATCAGAAAAACGCTGTCATCCAAAATAAATTGATACCATTTTGTTTCTTTTATAATGGACTATAATTTTGGCAAGTTTCATTCATATACTACAAGTGGTTCAATAGTTAATATAGGGAGGGTGGGGTGTGGAAACCAACCCCCACCCAGCAGTGTTACAGAGCCCTAAAAAGCCCAGTACTAATAGAAAATATTTTTTAATTCTGTTTCCGGATTCTGAAAGATAATTGAATTCTCTTTCGTAGCTATGTTAAAATTATTTTATGAAAAATGACGTCATCAGCCAGCACGAGGCGCCAAATCTATAAAATTTTCTTTCAAAGTTATGACGTTATCAATCATGTTGTCAAAACTAATAATTTCAACTGATTCCTTTTGTGGTAATGAACAACCATTATCCAATCAAAAGTTATGTAGGTCAACATATATTATAGAATCTTATACCGTTTATAGTCAATGGCTTCCAATCATTCATAATTATTAATTTTTCAGCATGAACGTAATCCAGTCGATGATAGTTCAAATCTTCCATATCATACATCATGCATTTTTCATTTGTATGACACAATGAACAACCGTGTCTTTTAATAAAATCTACAACATAAATACAAACAAATTATACCACAATTATAACAATTCATGATCCTTTCATTGAATGATTCTTAAGTCTCTCATAAAAGCAAACCAAATCATGAAGTTCAATTTATTGAGAACTTACCATCATGTTGTAATTCTTCAATAAATGGTTTAATGGTAGTAGGATCTATTGAAAATAAAACTTCTAATATTAATCAAATACCTTGGCTGACTCCTTTAACTGTGCAGACATTTTTTATTATGATCTTATATTGTTGAAAAGAGAAAATTAAGAGCATGTTAGGAATTTTAAGCAAAAGTAAAGAAAAGAAACACTAGAAGAGATTTCTACAAAATTATTCGATTGAGGCTGAAATATGAAGCAAATATGACATAAAGCAATGCTCAAAATAACATTAATAATCACTGTGGAGGAGGAATTTTTGAGCACAGTTCCAGGTTTCGTAACCTGCAGCTATGCTCACATATCACTCCTCCACAATGATTGTTTACTCTTATTTCGACCACAGTAAAGACCTATGTAACATTTGATTTCAGGGATTTGATAAAATATATATGTGTATTATCAATCTATTTTAAAGCATTTCGTACAACTAGTTCAAATTTTAATTAACAGGCAAGTTGATCAACTTCACACTTATGTAAAAAGAAAACTCTTCCAAGAAGAGAAGTCAACAGACAACTATTCAATTGTTTTCTCTTAGTGGTTTCTTTTAGTGAGATACAAATTGGTTGATCTCCTTCACAGATATTATTACAACCAGTTCAGTTTTCTTACCGATTGAACTTGCTTGTAATCTTTTTTGTGATCTTACATATCCAACATAAATTCTCCAATGGTTATAATCTTTCAGGTGGAAGTTATATGAGTTAACATCGGTGAATGTGCATTGACATAATGAACAACCTGACTCAGTCACATAACCACCAAATAATGCTAAAGAGTTTTAACAGTACCAACATTAAAAATTGTCAAATTATGCTTGTATATGAATTATATACCTAAGTGCATTAATACTTGTTATATCACTTTCTGAGAATATATCTAAATGGTTAATATATTTATGTCACTATTATTAATTATCGAAAATTGAGATCTTTCAAATTTTCACAGGTATGATGTTCCAAAATTGTGACTAATTTATGAAATTATTGCACTTATGGTACTTTAATTATTTGTAGTAGGGCAGCCCAATTCAGACCGGGCTTTTTTTGAACATTTTAGGGCTTGGTAAGGGATGTAATGACGTCATCAGAAAAATGCTGTCATCAGTAAGAAAAAGTAGCCACCATTTTGTTCCTTTTATGATACACTATTAGCCTGCCAAGTTTAATCCTTATACCATTAGTTGTTCAAAAGTTCTGGACAGAGGGGGGAGCACAATCTGCCCCCGGCCTAAATAGGATTAAGTGGTTACTGTTATTATATACAGGATTTCTCTCAATGTGGAGATCATAAATATTATACAAGGCCATACCGATATTTACATTCCTGGAGAGATCTGCCATCATGTTAGCGATACTTGACTCAATTCAATGTCATATTTTTACTAGAACCTATAATGTAATTCAAAGAAATATAATTATGACAGAGCAACTGTGCGAATTGAGAAGCTAAGAAGTTGGAATTTTTTGCAGGGTTTACAGCACTTTTACAAAACCATAAGTTTTACTTGATTTTCTCCTGTTTTAAAGAATGTTTCCCTGAGTTTTGATGTAAAAAAGTATATCTTTTTTGAAACATGCATTCTCTGTATTGGAAGAATAGATGGAAGAAATAAAAAGAATCAGGTAATTATCATACAGGTTTGAGTCAAAGAAAATATAGAACTTAAAAATAAAATCTATACCCTCAAAATAAAATTCTCTGAGTTTTCCTTAGGTATTATAATTTTATATGATTTTTTCAGGTTTTTCCTGATTTTTTTAATTTTCCTAACTTTTCCCAGATTTTCCCTGAGTGCTGTGAACCATGTTTTGGAAAGTTAGGGATAAGAGAGTTGTTCCAGTTTCATAGAAATTTTAGTGCTCGATACAAACTAATAACTAAACATAATTAATAATAATTAAGTTTATTTAGTAGTAAAAAACAGTGGGTGTTATAATTTTTGACTCTCTCTGTATTTTAACTCTCTGGCATGAAATAATTAGCTCCCAAATTCCCAATTCTGACATTTTTTTGAAATTAGTCAGACTTAGAATGGAATTAGAATTAGAATGGAATTAATTAGAATTAATTCTAATAACGGGAAATTTCAAAGCAAATCAACATTGATAAAGAACAATTGTAACCCTTTCAAGAATATCTTGTAAATAATCATGTTATTCCTTACCACTTATGCAGGACATTTAGAACAGTAGTTTTAATTAGTTCTGACATAGTATCTGTATATTAAGAGTGATAAAAGTCTTACCAATACTCTGGTGTACATTCCTTTACATCATCTCATTTAAATAAACTACACTGTATATAATAGTGGTCAAAATACCAGTAAATAATCATTGTAGGAGTAATCTTTGACAATAGCTTCAGGCTATCCCTCCAACACAGTGATTATTTACCTTTATTTTGACCAGTGTATATAGAATCACTTAACGAGTCCCTCTTCTAAAAGGGTCAAGTAATCATAACATTCTTCTTTGCAGATACTCTAACTGCCAAGATTATTCATTCTACAATATCATGTTAAAGATAATCATTTAGCATAAGTACCACTTGTAAACATTTGAATACGTAAAAGCATCATCATAATTATTTTCTTAAAAAATCATATATGCTGACAATCACCATAAGTTAAACTGAAGTGGGGCCTAATATCTTTAACATATCACACCACTTATGCTATATGATCATCTTTACCTCAAATATGTAATAACGTAAAGAAACTAATTCCATACCCCACACATTAGGACACACCCTTATAAATGGAAAATTAAGATTTTTTTTAGATAAATTTGTATTAAAAAACTTGACCGAAAGGGAATCCTTATATATATTTTCCTCTAAATTGATGCCTCAACAAGATTACTGGCAGTCTAAAAAATAAAAAATTAATATATTGCTAGCTAGAGATCAAAGGTACCGTAAATCAACTACATTACTTTTCGCGGTTTACACAGGAATGCATGTTGACATTGTGACTTTCAATTTATCATTTTCATAGGAATTAAAATTAGTTCCTCTAAGGTATAATATAAAATAAAATTGCATGGATAACTGATCGATCAAACAAGATTTAATTATACATAATAATCATATATTAAGGTTGAAGACCATGAGGCAGAGAAAATTGAGAGAAGACATTCCGTTGGCACAACATCGACATCACATGTGTGTGACGACGTCCATTTCCACCAATGGAATGTTTTCTTTTGGCTTTTGCGGCAATATTTTTGCCTCGTGGAAATCAACCATTACGCTTGTTGGTGACATTTCGGGCATTCAAATAATTTTAGTGCTGGAATTTAATTATTTCCTTACGAACTTGCAGTAAGCTACATAAAGTTCTAATATAGTATCAATAGGTATTGTCCTTAAGATCCAATTGAGATTATACAATACATTTCAAAATACATTTTGTCTGGCATCCTTCATAGTTTTCAAGGTTACTTCATATGAAACCTTTCTGTGTAATCTGTAAACAATGAAAAATGACTTGCTTGAATACCTGAAATATTGCCACCAAGAAATAGTAAAATTAAAATAATCATATTTATCCTTTCTAATGTTTGGATATTCCAAAAGATGTTTAATTTTTTACAAAAATAAACAATAATATTAAAACTTTAAAACACTACGTAAAATTAAAACCTTTGATACTATATAAATTTTAGTAGAGCATGCTTTTCGCTAATATACTTAATGATGAATGCTACAAAGATTATCTGCTTTCTCTTCCCTTAACTGGAATTGCCCACTTATGTGTTAACGTACCAACCACAGATTTAAAATAGTCTCAAGTGAATAAATCTTTAAATTCTAAAATAACACCATGAAGTAAAAAACCCAACAAGTTTCAATTAATTGGCACGGAAAGATCATTGCCTTGTTTTCAAATAATAGTCAAAGAGTTGAAAAGATAAATAAATAAAGAATAATTTAATTTTTAAATTTCAGTAAAAAGTTTCGATAATGCAGTAATCATTTCTAATCTAGGGGCTAAAAAGTTAATTTTACATTTTTAGTGTTTTACAAATCAAAAAGGGTTTATTATATAAAATCTAGATCAAATAAATGTTAAAAACATACAATTTATTAAAACTCTATAATCAAAATCTGCTGAAGAGTAGCCTAGCACGTTAAACGGCTAGTAGGTAGGTAGGTATAAGTGCCAAACTTAGACATAAATAAAAATCTAAACAAGGTGTTAATACAATATGATACAATTACATAATACTTAAACCAAATAAATAACTGCCTTATACAAAATAGTGGAACTTAGGTGCCAGACCTATTTTTTAGTGCATGTTTTTGCCACTCATGCTAATAAGTTGCTAAGTGTTTATTCCAGACATATTTTTGCTAAATGGTGTTTTATGGCCAAACAGGTGGTGTTGTTATGGGGTCACCATCAGCACCTATATTCGCTAATCTATTTCTTGAAAATCATGAGCCTTTTTGGTATCAGTATTGTTCTCCTATTATCTATATACATTATGTTGATAATAAGACAACTTTAAAAAACACAATGTTGCCATGAAAATTCAAAACTACATCTACGATGTTGCAATGAACATTTAGAGGCTATTGTAACACAAAGTTAAACCAAAATGAGATTTTATGTTGCATAAAATGTATAAAATTGAAACGGTTAACATATTACATTTGCATCTGATTAACATTTGTGCATGCATAAATTTTTTAGTTAGTATGTATAACACATTTCATGTAGGTTTATTCTGCTTACATGAAAATTTTGTATCGGGATGAAAACTGGACAGTACTGGACAGGTATGAGATTTGCACTGATACAAATTATATTTCACGCACCATCATGTAAACACAAGAGACTGGTTTGAAATAATACAAACTCATACTGGTATGAGTTCATGTAAATAGCCTCTAAGATGTGTGAGTAGTCTTTGAAACATTTCTAACGAGCATTTTGTTTCAGATAATAGGTTGCATATTTTTTAATATTTAAGAAAATCAGAACTTCAAATCAGACTGTCTGTAATGACATAATGGGTGGCAAAAACCTCCACTAAACAACCAGGTCTACCACATAAGTTCCACTCTTTCTGTATAGAGCATTTATATGAATTATTACTTACTTGGTTTATGGTGTTTGTAGAAACTTTTATCATTTTCTATAACTTTAACACCTCTTTTTCAGATTTAGATTTTTATTACATTGATTTTTTAACATGCTTTTTAAGATTTTAATTGTAACATTTATATCCTTAGATTGAAAAAGAATAACCTGTTAAATTAGAAAATGTTATTACTCGTGATAAAACAAAGAAGGATTGTTATACTAACAAAATAACAAATAAAAGATTATTAACACCATTTTTACTTTCTCAGTCTATTTCAAGATACATAAAAACTATTCATCTTATAGTGTTTAGAATTGTTTTCAGTACCAACTACTTTTGATTTTTTTTTCGATTACGTTTTGAGATTTATCTGTGTCCATATCATGGATCCAACTACTTTTGATTCTTTTTTCGATTACGTTTTCAGATTTATCTTTGTCAATATCATGACTTCTTTTAATACCAGTAGATGTCTTCTTAGAAGCAACACGATCAATTTCTTCTTTGCTTTTAACATTTTTCTTAGCATGGTTTTTGGAATTTGCCTTGCTATCCTGTTTTTTATTAACGTTATCAGCAGTACATGTCTTTTTGGGAGCAATACGATCAATCTCTTTCTTGCTTTTTATTTTTGTCTCTTTGTTAATTATTTTCACAGCAGACAATTTCTTGGCATCCTGAATTTTATTAACATTTTCAGTAGTAAATGTTTTCTTGGGGGTAGCACGATCAATTTCTTCCTTGCTGCTTATTATTTTGTTAGTGTTTTTGGAACTTATTTTGACATCACATTTTGCTCCTGTCTTAGTCTTATCGGAACTTACTTTGGCATTAGATACATTCTTGCCATCTTGAAATTTATTAACACTATCAGTAGAGCATGTCTTCTTGGGAGCAACATGACTAATCTCTTCCTTAGTTTTTACTTTTGTCTTAGTCTTATCGGGTGTTACTTTCACATTAGATGCATTCTTGCTATCCTTAAATTTATTAACACTATCGGTAGTATATATCTTCTTTGGAGCAAAATAATCAACCCCATCTTTGCTTTTTAGTTTTGTATTGGTAATGTTTTCGGAATTTAATTTGACATTAGACACATTATTATTACCCTGATTTTTATTAATAATATCAGTAGTACACGCCTTCTTAGGTGCCACATGAACGATCTTTTCTGCAACTTTTCTTTTGTTATTGGTCGACTTTTCAGATTTAATTTTGACATAAGATAACTTCTGCTGAATCTCTTCTTTGACAATAGATAAATTGTTGTCATCCTGAATTTTATTAACACTATTAGTAGTACATGCCTTTTGGGGGGTAACATGATCAATCTCTCCCTTGCTTTTTATTTTTGTCTCTTCACTACTTCTTTTAACATTAGACTGTTTTTTGTCGTCCTGGATTTTATTAACACTATCCATAGTACATGTTTTTTTGGAAGCTACACAATCAATCTCTTCCTTGCTTTTTACTTTTGCTTTGGTCTTATTGGAACTTACTTTGACATTAGATACATTTTGACTGTCCCAATTTTTATTAACACTAATAGCAGTCTTCTTGAAAGCAACATGATCACTCTTTTCCTTGCTTTTTAAATTTGTCTTGGTTAATTGTTTGGAACTTATATTGACATTAGAAGACATCATAACACTATCAGTAGTATATGTCTCTTTGGGTGTAACAAATCCAATCTTTTCCTTGTCTTTTATTTTAGTCTCTTCACTACTTATTTTAACATTAGATGATTTTTTACCATCCTGGATTTTATTAAAACTATCAGCAGTACAAGTCCTCTCGGGAAACGCATGAATCTCTTCCTTGCTTTTTAGTTTTGAATTGGTAATGTTTTCAGAATTCATTTCGACATTAGACAAATTGTTATTATCCTGATTTTTATTAATGCTATCAGGAATACATGTCTTCTTAGGTGTCACACGACTAACTTCTTCCATGACTTTCCTTTTCTTATTGGTCAACATTTTGGAGTTCGTTCCAACATCAGACAATTTCTTATCATCCTGTTTTTTATTAACAATATCTGTAGTAGATGGTGTGGTGTTGCTACTGGCCAGAGTTTCAGATTTAATTTTGACATTATCCGACATCTCTTTAGGAGGAACCTCACCCACTTGTTTTATATTTTTATTAAGCAAGTTTTCAGGTTTAGTCTTGACATCAGACGAACGTGTTTTCCTCTTAGATTTAACATTCTCAACATTTTTGCTGACTTCTATTGTTTTATTGGTCAAATTTCCGGATTTAGTCTTGACATCAGACAAATTCTTATCATCATCCTGATTTTTATTAACAATATCTGTGGTACATGTCTTCTCAGCTGTTGCGTGCTTAATCACTTTTGTAACATTTTTATTGGTCAACTCCTTGGCTATAGTTTTGACATCAGACAACTTCTTATCCCCTTGATTTTTATTAACAATATCTGCACCAGATGTCCTCTTGGCTGCTACACGATTAACCTCTTCCACAGCATTTTTATGGATCTTTTCCTTGCTTTTTAGTTTTGAATTGGTAATGTTTTCGGAATTCATTTCGACATTAAGCAAATCAATAATATCCTGATTTTTATTAATACTCTCAGTAGTAGATGTCTTCTTTGGTGTCACACGATTAACTTCTTCCACGACTTTTCTTTTGTCAGTGGTCAGCTTTTTGGAGTTAGTTTTGACATCAGACAATCTCTTATTATCCTGTTTTTTATTAACAATATCTGTAGTACATGGTGTGGGGTTGTTACTGGCCAAAGTTTCGGATTTAATTTTGACATTCTCCGACATCTCTGTAGGAGAAACCTCACCCACTAGTTTTGTATTCTCATTAACCAACTCTTCAGGTTTAGTTTTGACATCAGATGAATTTTTGCTTTCCTGATTTTTGTTGACACCAGCAGTTGAACGTGTCTTCTTCTTAGGTTTAACATTCTCAACCTTTTTACCAGCTTCTGTTGTTTTATTGGTCAAATCTTTGGATTTGTTCTCAGGAGTTGCATGCTTCATCTCTTTTGTATTTTCTTTAGGTAACTCTTTGGCTTCTAATTTGACACCAGACAACTTCTTATCATCATGAAGTTTAGTAACAATATCTGCAGTACATGTCTTCTTAGATGCTACATGGTTAATCTCTTCTACAACATTGTTATTGGTCAACTCCTCGGTTTTTATTTTGACATCAGACAACTTCTTATCACCTTGGTTTTTATTAACAATATCTGTAGTAAATGTCTTCACTGGTGCTACATGAATAACCTCTCTTTTATTGCTCAAATTTTCAGATTTTATTTTTACCTCAGACAATATCTTGCTATTGTGATTTTTATTAACAATATCCATAGTATGTGTTTTCTTTGGAGGAACCTTTTTTACAACTTGTTCTGTTTCATTGGTCAGGTGTTCAAGTTCAATTTTAATACCAGACAAATTCTTCTCGTCTTGATTTTTATCAACTTTATCAGTTGTACATGTCTTTTCTGGAACAACACTATTAATCTCATCCACAACTAGTATAGTTTTATTGGTCAAGTTCTCAGATCCATGTTGGACAGTCTTTACATCCTGGTTTTGTTTAGTACTATCAGAAGTAGGTAGCCCTTTAGCAGGAACATGAATCTCGTCGTCAATGATTATTATACTATTGACTAAATTTTCAGATTCCCTTCTCTCAGCAGCAAGATTAATTTCAATATTTTTTACGTGATCATTACGTTCCTTGTTCTCCTCAATGTCAACTGGTTCTTTCTTGCATGTATTTATCACACCACAAGTTGTGTCATTATTGACTATAACATCAGTTAAGATACTGCTGTTCTTACTAGCAACATTCTGGTCATCAGCCAGTACTGTTGTTTGAACATTAATTTTACGGACTGTAGAGGTCCAAACCAGATGTCTTTTACCACCAGTTGGGAGCTGTTCATGCATATTCTGTTTGCTGCCAGTTGAATTCCACATGAGACTTCTTTTATCTGTATTTGAATTCCATAAAACATTTCTTTTGCCACAAGCCACAAATCTTTCCTGAATATTTACGTTACTTTCATGAACATTTATTATAGAGGCCGTTGAATATGGAAAGTGAGGATTTAATTCACCCGAAGCTGACTCATCACGATGTAGATCAGGAATTAATTTCCCAACAGGCGGTCGACCATAATTTAGATTGAGATTTAATTTTGCAACTGTTGATTGATCACAGTTTAGAGCATCTAATCTGCTTCCAACCGGTTGAGGAGGATTTAATTTCCCATCAACGGATTCATCATTATTTAGATCAGAGATTGTAGTCACATCTTGTGCAATTTCTTCCTTGTCATCAATCAAATCCCTAACAATAGAAAACAATATAGTTAGTGCCTTAATATATTAGCAATTTTAGCAAAAAATTGGTAAATTTAGCTAAAAACAAAAAATAAAAATTTCGTTGATTTTTTTATTATTTGATCAGGGGGTGGGAAAAAATAATGTATTTAAGATTATATTTGACGTCTGTGGAAGGCATAATGACCATTATCAATGGGTGAGAAAGGTGGAGAAAATGTAGATATTAAATGGAATCCCATGCCCCACGGATTCATCTTGTTTATAAATATCTACTGAAATAGGCAAAATTTACATGAAAGTAATGAATATTGTTATTTGTTCCTGTGCTATTACACTCGCTAAATATTAGCAAAAATGTGTTTTTCAGACTCACTAATTTTTAGCTAAATTCGTTAAATTAAAATACACACCAAATCTGTCGAACTTACAATCGATAAATTTAACCAATACCAAAAAAAAGTCGCACTAAGGTATCTTTTAAAATCTATAGCATAAATCTATGGTATGTGATTGGCAATTTTTCAAGTTGTGAGAGGTTGCATTAGAAAGGTGGGTTTACGAAATCCTTTCGTACTAGTTAAAGCCTATTTCAAAAACAAAAATGATATAGACTCAAGAATATCAATACTATTTTATATATTTCTATGCAACTGATTCATGCTCGAAATGTTTGCTTCATGATTTAGTGATGCTGTTCACATTAAATTTACATCTGAATTTGACCTTGTACCTGCTTCTGTGACATTAAGGCCAGTTTCCACTTCTCATGTTGGTCGTGAAAACAGGTCATTGCAGTCCCTATCGAGTACGTAAATTCGGTATTTTGATTGGCTGACGTGTTTTGTTGCTGGCCTTTAAAAATGAGATTATTATTTCGCTATGCAGTATTTTAACCAATGTTAACCTATCTAAACCACTAAAATAAATACTATATAACGTGGACCATTTAGAGAGCAGCTAGATATAACCAAGTTAGTTTATATGGTATAAACTTATAAGGAGTAATTTGTTTAGTGCGCATAATAAACTAATTTCCCTTCATATAGATTTAGCTATTGGTCACTCTATCAGAATCTCTAATCTCTAACCGTGGATTTCTGCACGGATGGATGTTTGTTCGCGCATACACCGTTCGCCAGTTTGGGTTGAAATTTTCAACAGGACCTAGAAATGACCCAAAGGTTGTGACCATCGTATAACGGTTAGGTTTCAGGCCCCATTTGCCCTTTTCCCTTATAATACCTAACCGTGGATTTCTGCGCGGATGGATGTTTGTTTGCGCATACATTTTGACACCGCTCGACGTTTACGGCTGAAATTTTCCACAGTGCCTGGAAATGACCCAAAGATTGTGACTGTCGCAAGTTAGGTTCCAGGTCACATTTGGGCCCAATTTGCCATATTGTGATGTCACAGAGTAATCCGGTGCCTTGAAATGTCACGGGGGCTTAAATCTAGTGAGCTCTTAATTTCAAACTTCTGATTCAAAAAAGGAAAGACCAAAACTAACTACAAAATATTTTTGGACCATTTGGTGCTTATAAATAGCACAAAATGGTCCAAATATAGGTAGAACAATGGCTTTGATTTAAAATACACTGTTAACGTCTCTACAAAGGTTGAAAATACAGTCCTCTTATTTGAGCTATAGAAACAACTAAACTCATACCTCCATACGTGTTCTTTACTTGTGTTTGTTATAGTACTAGTGGCTACTAAACAAAAGAAACATGAATTAAATAAAACCTATAATAAAAGTGTATTTGAGTGCAAGTGGCTTCCTCAATACAAGGACACCCATCAATAGTAAGGTCATTATCTCAGTAGCGACTTTAGGGACCTTTGACTGTTATTAATAATATTTTTTTGATTATTTTGACAATTGGGTATGTTTTACTATAAACAGTTCTGTAAGTTAAATAACTTAACTTATGTAACAAATAAAATATAACTTGGAACAAAAATAATAATAAACAAGTAAATTTACTAGCAATCTATCCATTTGACACATATTAATATGCATTATTATTTAGACACTGCAATGATGTGACTAGAATATTACGAGAACACCACAAATTAATCTGGCTACATGAATACTTGAGACAATGTGAAATTCATACAAAAAAAAATTAAATTTAGATTAGCAAGCAAAACAAAGTCAAAATTTTAATTTGTTCCAAGAGCCTGGGTTCTAGGCTGCTAGAAATAACAGAAATTGTAAGCCATTAGTCTTAAATCTACTCGATAAATCTCGAGGCTGTTTTAGTTACTTTTGTAGTTTGTATTTTACGTCAAAATTCATAAAATGTCCACTAATTGATGTAAAGAGTTGTATTGTAGCTTAAGATCATTTTCCACTTCGTGTGATGTCAATTTCTACGTTCCGTGGAAAGTTCTCTGATATGGAAAACAGCCTTTACACTTTACAATGAATTAACAGTCAGTGCTCGAAATAAGAGCATATAATCACTGTGGAGGAGTGATATTTGAGCATAGCTTCAGAATAGAAAGTCGGAAACTATGCCAAAAAACTCCTCCTACACAGTGATTATTTATTCTAATTTCAATCACTGTCAATGAGTATGTTGAAGTCAGTTAAGACAGTATAAAGGATAATAACAAAGCTAAAGCCATTAGAATATTGTTTCTGTTGCAGAGTTTAGTGAATAATCTTAGAATGTTTTTTCAGCATCCTTCAGAGCAAATGCTACAGAAATTACTTCACTTTAAAAAACTTACTTGTGACTTTTGGATGGTTTGGGTTTAACTTTCGTTTTTTACATATATGTTTGTTTGATTGAATATGTTTCCACACAAGATGCACTATATTATTTACTTTCGGAAATGTATCACCACAAATAGAACAAGAAACCAGTGATGTATAGCCTATAAAATATTCATTTTTTGTATACTACAAAGTGTCCAAGGCTTGCAATAAATGCTAAGAACTTAGAGAGAATGTCCATAATACCCATATAAATACCCATACCTATAAAACTCTTCCAGTATCCATAACATCAATAAAATCACAATGAAAGATGTACTGTTTTATTGGGAAATCATTTTAACCCTATATATGCTGGGCTTTTTGGAGCCCCTCAACGCTTGATAGACAAAGGTAGATCCCCACCTCTCCTCCATAAAAGGAACAAGATGGTACCAAATATGTTTTGCTGAAATCAGCATTTTTCTGATGACGTCATCACAATTAATTTTAAATGGCTCATTTTCTTTAAAAACTGTACTTTCTTAGAATTTTTATTAAAGAGTTATTAGTTATGTATTTAAATGTTCTTTCGCATGGTTTCCGTGTTTTTACTGAAAATGTTTAGAAAATATTTTTAAAAAAATTAAAAATCAGGAAAAATGGGTTAGTCACACGACTAAATTTATCAGAATCATTTATTTTGTGATTTTAAGTAACTTCACCAAGTTTCATAGCTTTTAGCATTACCTTAACACAAGTTATGGTAAAACAGTGATATCGATTTTTACATAGGATTTCCCACTTGACAATAGATGGTTTCAGGATATGACCAATATCATTTGATCTACTGGAGGTATGTAGTTCAATTTTCAAGTTGATGTTCAAGTATGTGTCAAATAGATTTATATTAAAACTAGGTTTCAGCATCATCGCTTTTGTGGTTCGGAAGTTACTTTAAAAATGTTATAGGGAGGGGGCAAAATTCCCCCAGTATATATAGGGTTTAGTTAGGATCAAACTTTCAGTAGCAAAAGCACTCTATGTAGTTTAGGAGGGTTTCATAATTGGTAAATAAAGTACAAATAGCTGGAAATGTTCACATAAATAACGTAATTAACTCGCATCTATGATAATAAATAATTTCTATTTATTTTGGTCAATTATGACGTCATATTACTTGGGGACAATATCTGGGCCAAAAATATAGTAAAACGACTGGGGCTCAGATCTGGAACTTCCTTAACCATGGATCTTATCTCAGAATGATACTACTGCAAGTACTGTATATGAAACAGAGCTCACCCTGGCAATATGACATTCTCAAATATGCACAATTCACATTTTTTACTTATGACGTCATCAAAATTAACACAAAAATGCTGATTATGCAATACTGGATATAGGGTGAGCTTTGTTTCATATGGAATACTTGCAGTACTATCATTCTGAGGTCATATTCATGGTTAAGGAAGTTGCAGATCTAAGCTCCAGCCATTTTACTACATTCTTGGCCCAACTATTGTCCCCAAGTGATATGACGTCATAATTGACCGAAAAATATCAGATTTTTCTTTTCTTTAAAGTTTCTTATTTATTATCATAGATGTCTGAAATCTTAATGATACTAGTTGTGTTACTTGTAGCAATATTTCCAGCTATTTATACTCTCTTTACCAACTACTAAACCCAACTTAACTACGTAGAGCACAAATTTTCTTTTATTGTCAAATAAACTTAACATATCAGAAAAACCTTTGTGTATTGGCTGCAAATTATTTTCTCACTATAAAAGCCTTAAGTCTGGAATACACAATCATTTTAAAAGGATCATTTTTACACAAATCATTTAAAAATCTTCTTTTGTATGCTAAAATAAACTGTTAAACAAATTGGCGTCATAAAAATTTCAGGAAAACAATAAGTCTAGAATTTTCTATTCAAAGTTCATCATTTTAAAATGATGAAAGTCAAGCATGTTTAAATGATCATTTGAAATGACTGGTACTTTTCTTCATTTTTTCATGAAATACACAGTCATTTTTTTAAATGATCATTTTAAAATGATCGTGTATTTCAGCCTTTATAAAGCTTCAAAAAATTTATGAAACAAAAATGCATACCATCTTGTTTTATATCTTCTAACTTCTTCGAATTTTTCTCTTTTCGTGTCAATCCTTGAAAGAGCATAGGAAATTTTAGTTTGGCACCCAATAATTGTATGAGTATTACTAACCACTGTTAATTTCATAGCAAACAGGGAAATCGATACATTTAAATTGAGAAGATTTACTAACATAATAACTCTTAACTTATGGTTACAGGAAACACCTCAATGATGAAAAACGCTTTTACCAAATTTAAAGTGCATTATCTATTCACTCTGCATGATTTTTCCTAATATCAAGTTAGGAAAAATCTTATAACATGGCAATAATAGTATATGAGGGTTAAATAAATACTAGGCTTAAATAAATTATTAAATATATACTTATTTCTTCAGTATCAATCTTCACTATCTCGTTTTTACGCATAGATATTCTGTCGATGTGATTTTCTGAATTGATATGAAACTGAATATCTGTGCTACTTGCACCCTCCTTAAATGTGTGCGCACATAATTTACAACCAGATTTTGATACAAATTCTAATAAAAAACGAATATTAAACTGAAAAGTTTTTTAAGATTTTATATAGACTCTACATTACACATTTGTAAGCACACTAGGTATCTTTGGTTACATTACACATTCGTAAGCACACTAAGTATCTTCGGCTACATTACATTCTTAAGCACACTAGATATCTTAGGTTATATTACTTATTCGTTAGCACACTAGGTATCTTCGGCTACATTACATTCGTAAGCACACTACTACAGCGGTTTAAATAATGGTTGGCAATTGACTGAAAATATTCTGAAAATTCTATACAATCATGACTGGCAGTTATTTTAACCACTGTAATAGTTTACTACCAGGGGTAAATATATTATATTTTCAGGATCTACTATTAAGAAATATAAGTAATTGTAAATACTATTTCCGAAGAAGAACAGTACCATATTTCCACTATACATTCTGGGTGTTTATTGCGCTTTTTTAGAGGGTTTTTTTGCGGAGCAAAAAGAAGCCAGTGCAGGAAGCTTCGCCTTTGCAGAGCTCCATTGGCAGCAA
The DNA here is from genome assembly GCA_032360805.1 of Neoturris breviconis. Lineage (NCBI taxonomy): Eukaryota > Metazoa > Cnidaria > Hydrozoa > Anthoathecata > Pandeidae > Neoturris > Neoturris breviconis. The sequence goes on from JAULBZ010000006.1 coordinate 63,647, forward strand.
TCACAAAAGAATTCTCATTAGTTCAGTGAAAAAACGAGTCTACCATCTTGACAACACCTTGTCTGACTCTTTTTCTCAAAATGATGTTTTTTAACTCAATTATCTCGCATTCATCAGTTTGTTTAGATGATCGTGTTCGTTAGATACTTTATTATCATTTCATTAAGCACAATTTCTTTCATAGAAGTATTCTTGACAAATGTTTTAAACTATTAAACTAAAAATACTATAATAGTTTTGCACGGACGAAATGTACATTTCTATTCTTTTAATTATACTGTTATAAAGTTTATTTAAAAATTATGTTTATAACAAAGAGATACAATACAGTTGATCGATATTTCTATATTTCTATAATAAATAATGTATTACACAAAACTTTAATCTTCTTCAGATGATAAAGGATTGACAGAAGATTTGTATGGCAAACGAGTTATCACTCCTAACCAATATATTGCTCAAAATATATGTGTTTCATACATTGGGCTCAATATGAAGAGGCCTTAAACACCTAATTCACACTGTTCATTTCTATGTCAATGGATTAAGTTCTTCTTGCACCATTGCCAATCTGTTAAGGTTCTTCCCTTTGTGTAGTGGTACACCCACGCTCCTCCGCAGTGATTATTTGCACTTATTTCAAGCACTGTTGAACTATCAAGAAATACCATTAAAAGGTTGATTAATTAAAGAAAGCAAAAAACTATTCATTACTATTTAGTACCAATCATGACTGTTTATTTATTCTTTAATATTACGTTTTAACCATAAAGAATCAGAATTGTGCTTGTTATTGTATATGAACACCTTAATAACAAAAGGGTTAATAAAAAAGAACTCCTACCATCTTGTTCAATTAATTTTTCGGCTCTGATTTGTGCTTCTGTTGTCTTAGCTCTTTTTGAATCTATGAAATAAGTAAAAGCTTTCAAGATTTAGAGCAGAAAAGTATGGAAATTCTATTTCAAGTAATGATGTCCGTTTACAAGCAAATTGCAGCAAAACTAAAGTAATCATCAAGGAATGTTGTTTGATCATGTGGTTAGGCACAACCCACATGAATTGAGCTATCTAGCCTGGCTGAATGGCTGAAACGGTGTGGTAGGTTTGTAAAGTGCCTCATCAAAAGACGACACGTTATACATACAGTCGATAAAATGTTTCGAAATACATGGAAAATTTTTGATCAATGGCCGGGGAGTGTAAAGTGTCTCATCACTTAAGTTACGAAAACAAAGATTTAAAATTAAATATCTTAGTGTATCTAGGACTTTACTATATTTCTGAATGTAACTAAGCCCTTATCATATTCATTTTATGTATCTAGACTCTTAAAAATATAAAATGTTTATGCATTTTATATACTTATGGTGATTTTATATACCTTTATTTCTTTCATGTATCATGGGCCTTTTTACAATGTATTCCAGCATTTAGTATTTAAAAGTTTTATTCTATTATGAGTAATCTAATCCATTGTACTTTTTTATATAAAAAGTGTTTCAAGCAGTTGCCAAAATGTTTTTACAAAAGTAGTATCTAGTAAGACAGTTTATTCAAGAGAATATCAAGGTGTGGCTTAAGTCAAGAATATTAAATGTGTGTGCATTCCAAGAGGTTTTTACACAATCACATATTTCTCATACATTAATCTATCCAAGTTGGTAAGTTCTATGCTTTCTCTGGCAAAGCATAGCTACGTCTCATTTGTTACATACACTCTAAACTATATTATTTACATTATATATTCATTTCTCTAGTGTTTGATCAGTCTGTGCTCCCAGATTGACTAGGCAATTCAATCTCTCATTTGTTTCTTTCTAGTGTTTGGTCAGACTGTGCTCATGGTTGGACTGGGCACTAGATATATCAATCTTTTTTTCATTTATATGTGTTTAGTGTTTGGTCAGATCATGCTCATGGTTAGACTCTCTCTAATAGATTCAAATTTCCACTGTTTGTCCAATCTGTGCTCACAAATCGAATAAGCATTAGAAGTTATTCTACATCATTCCACATCTATGTATATACTGAATCTGATGCTAGACCAATTTGTGCTCACACAGATTGATTAGGCCTCAAATTTTTCATCTCATATACTCACAATTTAAACTTGTATTTAGTTTGAACGATTTAAATTCAATATATGTTACAAACACTGATAGTGAGAAATTTATCAAGCCTGGTCTGGGGTTGTGGCCTGAAGCCTAACAAGGTTCTGACATAGATTGATATGGTGAAAAATATGTAGATCCACATGGTGATTATACTATGTACGGTAGACTCTGGGACACCAACTGGTTGGATATTGTTGGTGATAGACAGGTATGCATGGAGAAGGGCAGTAAGGAATTTAGTGGGGCCAATGTAATCTGTATAGATAAAAGTAAAGTAATTAATACTATAATTTAACAAATCATACCTATTCTATCTAGTTGCTTATGTACTGATCTCAGACTGATTTCAACAACCTCACCTAAATAAAAACAATAAGGTAATTAGATCTGGTACACGTGACCAATCTTGAAGTATACAAGGATGGAAGAACCAATCAATTTCAAGTCCACGGTGGTAACTTACTCTTAAGTTTGACCACTGATCCAATCTCTATAATTAATTTGTAGATTTGACACACTGCAACTATTTCCACTAAGTTAAAATAACAAGTAACAACTAACTAGTAGGAACTTGTTTTCAAACCATCATTTTTTACAAACCTAATGTTGAGTTTTTTAAATTTGTAAGAACACAAGTAAATAATACCATATATACGAAACGGTTTCCATTTGTTCATGACTAACATTTTCTGTGCATGCTCATAATCAAGTCGATGGCAATTCATGTCATCCATATCATATATTAGGTGGTCTTTATTATGACAAAGCAAACAACCATTTCTTTTAATAAATTCTAAAATTATAATAGCTAAATCTAGAAAGATAATATAATATCATAACCACAAAAGATGAAGTAATTCTACTCCTCCTGTATTTGCATCAGATAAATATACAATAATAATAAATCTAATGATTTAAAACAATTAATCGGGTTTGTAGCCATTTTTTGTATCTCCCTAATAATTTAAGCTATGTGGCTGGAACTTTAATATTTCTAATATTTCTGTTATTTCTACTATCATCGTGAAGAAAAAATTTCCAAAAGTACACTGTATAATATATCAAGCCTGATGATCAGATATCCAAGATATCACCTGTGCAGGAGTGTTTTTTAGTATAGTGTTCCGCTTTTTACCCCAAAAGCACTTATCCACAGGTGATCTCCGGCAGTTATATTCAGGCTAATATATGTAACATGTAAATGCTCAATTAAATGTAAATCATTCTTTTCTAATTTTCGTTAATTTGTACAGAAATCATTGTATTGTACGAGCTTTCAAGACAAGGTATGAGGTTGCCCACCTACCTGAATAACTTACGGTTAACAAGTGTGATAAAAATGTCTTACCATCATCTTCTAAAGGTTCAATGAAAGGTCTTTTAGTGACAATATCTAAACACAAAATAAACAATCACATCTCATTTGAGATAGAGAGTGATATATTAAAGAAAAACACTTACAAGCAGTAGAACACCTTTTATCCTTAGGGTGGGAGGCTGTCACTCCATTGCTATATCAGGTTGACCTTTTACACCAGCAGGCTAATTCCATTTGGATGGAAGGCTGAGTCAACCATGGTACCTCACCAGGGAAACTTCAATAACATTCAAACATATTATTCACAATATAATCGTGCAGAAGATTATTATGAAATCAACAAATCAGTTGTTAATATTTATGACTCTATAGTCATTCAAAACCATTAAAGATCTTCCTCACCAAATGAAGTCTTTCGTTTTATTGCCCTTGCATAGCCAACATAGTGCTTCCAATGTTTATAGTCTTTCTTATGCAAATAGTACAGGTTTTCATCTCCTTTAAATGGGTAGTGACATACATTACACCTTATTGAAGCAAGCTCATCTAAACAAATAATCATGAATAATAAAAAGATTTTGAAGTTTGAGAAGAATGAATCCAGGAATTATTTCCCTTTTATATTATAAGGAGCAACATCCCCTTAATTTATAAGGCAGTACAATTGACTGGTTGACACTCTGCCAGACTGGGAGAAATATAAATCGATATATTCAGAGGATTTTTAGATTTCTGCTTCATCAGGACCATACAACAATAATTTAACTCGTTGATGAGTCAAATAGAGTGATAATTATAGTCTTTTTTTACTGTCATTGCACATTTAAAACAATTATATATAAATTGCCAAAATGCATAGTCTGAAGTAAGGGATCATGAGTGTGCAGGACAGTAGGAGGGTTTGAACCAACCACTGCTTTCAATCCGATGGTAAGGGTTAAGTGTGTATGAGCGAAAGCTATAACAAGGTGCACACACGCCTTACCATTGGACTGATAGAATGGAATCCAATGACCACCGGTTCAAATCACTAACAAAATCCACGATTATTTCTGCACACTCAAAAAGATATTCCATAACTTGTGATTAACATATTAGTATATTTTATATATTGAACACATTGTGGCTTTTTAATGCTGACTTTCTCTTTATGATTACAGTCAACTCTTTCTTTTAATTTTAGTATAACGTCTTCTCACAATTATCGGTCAAAAACTGATTTTTATTACTCCTTTATTCATTTCCATTATAATTATAGTTAGACGTAGTTAGATGTAGTGTATATGTACTTTTATTTTGTCTTTTACATTCAAAATTAGTCTTTTAACTCATGTTAAATGCGTCAGATAATTTATATCTTATGGGTACATTTACACTATAAATTTACACTATAAATTGAAAATTGAATCATGTCCCTTGACATTTGATCAATGCTATGAATTTTCATTGAAATCTATTTAATCCATTGTAATGTTTGAATTTTATACAAAGTTTGTTTTTTATTTAACAGTATATCTGTGTAAAAATATTTTTAGCTTACTTTTGATAAAGTCCTGGAATAGAATAGGAATAGCCGAGATAAGCGAATGCTGGTTCTAGTAATCATAAATTCTGTTTTACCCTTTTTTAAGTTAATCGCAAGCTCATTATCTTCTAATCAGCAACAAAACTTTGAAAAGTCCTGATTTAATAGATGCTTAATAACTTTTATGTTTTTATGAGAAACGTACGAGACGGTATCATCTACATATTTGACTATTTTGCAGTGTAATAATTTGACTATTTTGCAGTGTAATAATGTATGAGTCATTGAAATGAAGTAAGAATAACAGTGGTCCGAGAATGGAACCTTGTGACACACCACAAAAAAATAATTGTTGGGTTGAAAGCACGTCACCAAACATAAAATGTTAAGATCGTCCAAATAAGTAATTAGTAAACCATTCCCTAGGTGTTCCATCTATACAAAAACTAGGTAATTTTGCTAGAATAAATGCATGACTAATTGTATTAAATGCTTTGCTCAAGTTAATATAGACAGCACCGGTAAATTCACCTTTACTTTTACGGGTAATTTACTAAGGGTAATTGATTGTATTGTACCTAAAATTAATGCCTACAGTTATTAACCATTGAGTGCGAGATTAATTATTGTCTTATCTGTGAACTTATGTTCGTTACAGAACATATAAAGAAACATGCTACTTTCATGAGATCACACATGTAATTACTATAGTTTTCTGATCTGTGGACTTATGTTCATCACAGAACATATAAAGAAACATGCTACTTTCATGAGATCACACATGTAATTACTATAGTTTTCTGATCTGTGGACTTA
>JAULBZ010000007.1:0-73016 GCA_032360805.1 Neoturris breviconis
TTTGTTTGTTTGTTTGTTTGTTTGTTTGTTTGTTTGTTTGTTTGTTTGTTTGTTTGTTTGTTTGTTTGTTTGGAATTATTTGAAGATCCGAAGATACATTTCCTTTTGCAATGGTACTAGAGGAAATGAAATCTAAGACTTAGTGCTTAAACATGGAAATCTTGTGAAAGGAGATTTTAGGTTGATTATGGAAACGTTTCGATCTCTTCACCTCACCCTCTCCACCCCAAAATAACACTGAAGTGAAGGTGACACATACTTCTTCAAATTTGTGATTCCATCAATATTTTCTCATCAAAATTACAAGTAGCCCTGGTTGATGAAAAAAGAGAGAAATAATCATAATAATCGTAATGTGTGATGTCAATTTCTACCAATGGAAAGTCTTATTTTGGCTTTCGCATGGAATTTCCCGCCTAATGGTAATCAACTTTGACCCTGGGAACGAAGTTGAGCATAATAGACATAAACACGACAGTCAAACTAACAAGTTGAAGCAACAACTAATCAAGCTAATGATTATCCAAAAAGTCATGAAAACTGATACCCAACTCGTGCCCAGCGCTGATAAATAACCCCTAATACAATATTGCCCAATGGACAAGAACTTGTTAAAAGTCCGCAGTAAAGATGCTAGAACAACGTTGAAATCGCTGTTCTTGCGTCTTTACTTCGGATTTTGATCCAGTTTTTGCCCACTGGGAAGTAGCCAATTACAAGGATTGAAAACCATCCTGGGAACGAGGTTTCTTCTTTGTAGACACGTCAATAGTTAATACTTAAAGAAGTTCACACTCGGTGGATTAAAACCTGTTCAAAGTCTGCAGTAAAGATGCTAGAAAAACGTTTTGAGCGGTATGTGCTTGCGTCTTTACTTTGGACTTTGAGCAATTTTTTACCCACAGTGCAAGGTTATCAATTCCCACGCGTGTTAACGGATTTGCTTCTTTTGTAGGACTTGGATTACGAAGGAGCACTTCGCTTTTATTTTGTTGTTGATGGACAAAGTGAACTTACAAAAGCAGTTAGACTCACAAACAAAACAACAGTTCGCGAATTAATTCCTATCCTTGTTGGAAAGTTTAGTATAACTGATGGTAAAGATTACGTTCTTTACGAAAATCACGAAGGAGGTACATCTATTTATTCTTTATTATTGTAATATGCTACTAGAATCACGTAGTTACTTCAATTCTTGTGATCGGATAATACTAATTCATAACATACTTTGCGGGTTTCATATTAATACGAATTAAATATCCCCTGAATTAGAAATAGAAGATATTGGAAAAATTAAATAAAACTTTTCCTCTATTTAACACCCTCCCCTCTAATAAACGCCCCCCTTGAAGGTCAAAAATTTAGTAAATGCTCAGGGCGTTTATTAGAAAAATACAGTACGGTACCTCTCTTTTTAAAACCTCTGCGAGAGAGTGTTACGATTGTTAATTATCGTTGGTATTATTAGCGTATCGTATCGTATCGTGTCGTATGGCGAAAGAGTGTGTGTATTTCAATACTTGCAGTATTTTCTACTAAATTTCATATAAACTCTTAGTTCAAATTTATTGCCCTTCTTCTACGTCTTCTTTCACATTTCATTTCACGCTCTTTAGAATTAGGAAAACTTAGTTTTATGGTTGATTTTTACTAAGAGAAAAATTCGCTGCCAAAAATCAAAAGAAGACATTCCATTGGTAGAAATTGACGTCACATGATACGTCACATGATTGTGACGTCAATTACTACCAATGGAATGTCTTTATTTGGCTTTTGCAGTGAATTTTTCGCCCTGTGTAGTAGGGACCATTTGCACATTAATAATAAAAAAATATTGTCTGATTAATCTGCAACGAAGAAGTGTTATGTCAATAAGGAACTTGTCGTTGATTTGTTTAAATGATGATTTGGTGTATTATTCGCGACTAAAGAAACACTGTTTTACCAACCTCGTTCCAGGACTTTTTGCACTTTTTAAAGGGAGGGCGTTGTCTTTCCTTTCCCTGGGAACGAGGTTGCTTGTTTACAGTACTTCGTTGATATATCTATGTTGATATTAATCAATTTGTTTTGGAAAATTTAGATTGAATTTGTAAGACAACCTTTATTACCCTATTAAGAATAAAACAACCTCGTTCCCAGGGCTTCTTGCCTTTTTGAACACGGAAGAGCCGCTCTTCCGTATCCGAAAAGGCAAGAAGCCTTTATTTCCACCATCGGCAATACGATAAGTTAAACGTGATATGAAATTTTAATTTTAAAACAAATAATATCTTTAAAACACGGTCCACTTTTTAAGTTTCAAAAATTAGGAAACATTAAAATTCTGCTTTTTAACCATTTGCCAATACACCCCAGAGTAATCGGGTACGCGTTGATTATGCATTTTATAATAATGGTAGAATGCGATTTATGTTTAAGAATAAATCTCGTTTCATCAGAACCTCGTTCCCAGAGCTTCTTCTATCTTGACGTTTAACGCGAGAAGAGAAGAGAAAAGCCTTGGGAACGTTGATGGTTTCATCAATCAGTTTGTAATGATTATATTACTAAATACAGCCTGAAAATACCTAGGTCTGGTGGAATTTAAACTATGGTCTTTTTCTCCAGCATGTCCAGCCGTTAAGAAAATTTTCTTTTTCTGATTTTTATTTGGAAATGGGCCTTTAAGTTTGGGTTTTCACAAGACTAGAAAATACCAGTTGCGACATAAGTACTATTGCTTTTTCGCGAGTTGCTACTCACTCTACTCACTCGCGAAAAGCAATAGTCGATTGATTGATTGATTTGATTGACAGGTCTTCAAAACTACTAAAAGTTGTTTTTATCACGTGATTTGCCGATAATTTCTCAAGATGGTAGATATTTTTATTCGGATAAGTTGGATTGGAATGTTGACATAAATGATATATACAATACAAATCTTTTAAATGTTTTTCTTTTCTTTTATAAGACCGTTTCATGTGAATTCATTGATCTGTTTGTACTGTGTTAAATACTCGCACACTTGTACTATCTCCGTGCTTTTTAAAGATTGATTGTAAGAGTCGAGGGTGTAGTACGAGCTTTAATATTTATTTAGCAGATTTTTGTGTTGAATGCACTGATTTATTTTTTGTTGTGATAAAGCTTTTTTAATTAAGTGTTTATTTACAAGATAAAACAAGTAAATTTTGATAGTTATCACCACACGGTTTAATAAAGATTATTGTAAAATTTCTGGATTAGGATAGCGTGAGTAGTGCAGCAGTAGTGCAAAAGAAAAGGTTGAAATCACATGAAATGGGAAGTGGGAGGAGATTTCGGTTTGGGGAATTCATCAGATATCAAACTGTACTCAAAAACACTCATCCACACAGATGATATCTGACTGTTTTTTATGTTTGAGCTGTTTTCTAGCTGGCATCATATGTTTGATGGTTTTTGGCATGCTCTTTGTTATTGTTATTGATTGTTGTTTAATAAATGTAAAAGACTAAAATATAACACAGGTCATAGCTCTAGCATAGCACACTGCCATCCCTATATAAATGTTACCCTAAGTGGACACTGCATTTATTTCCTTTGAATTCCAAAGTGAACTAAGGAAACATAGCATCTCACATCCAGGGTGACATCCATATTTGGCAACTCTATTCAAAATCATATACTATACATAGCTACACCATGGTATTTGTCAACAAATGTTTCTAATATTAGTTTACTGTAGGTTGTGTTTTTAGAATATTTTACGTATATTGAATATTCATACGTGATATGACTTTTCCACATAGATTATTAGTAATCCATGAGTTGGCTAGAACATTTGGAAGATTGGAGTTAGTAAATTTGATAATCCAATACAAAGTAAATATATAATACCGTAATGCATCAATTTAGCCCCAGGGGGATTAATTCACCAAAAATCTGTCTGGGGTAAGGGCCTAATTGAGAGCTAGAGGGGCTTATTGCTAGGAGAGATTGGGAGGTATATATACTATAGTATTGTATGTATAATATATATATAGTATACAGTATGACATACATAGCGTTATATATGTACATATATTGTATATGTGTATGGTATATATATTAAGGACTTATTTTGCCGTAATATCACCTGGGGTGGGAGTGTAATTGATTAAGTGGGGGCTTATTCAAGGATGGGGGCTAAATTGAGGCATTGTGGTAAAAAAACTCATATAAATAAAACAACTGCAGTGCAATTCCACGCTAGAAAAACTGTCAAGTTGAGTCTCTAGACAAGTACCAGCAGGTGAGTTGTTGGCCGCTCCTGGCGCATGGGTCGCAGCGCTCCTAGGTGCCTACCTAGGGGTGCCAGTGTAAAAAAGTGTCACGACGTGACATAAAGCTTGCGTGGAATGGCTCTACAGTATATATATATATACTCGGTCATCATTTCAGCTTTAGTGAATATGAATAATTTTAGCTTGTATGTATATGCACATAGCTTAAATCGATAGCTTTATTAATTTAAAGTAGTTACTGCTTTCAGCGGTTTTAGTTAGCGTATTCGTGCACATAGTTTAAATCGATAGTTTAATTAATTCTTAGATAATAAAATATGAAGTAGTTCAGCGGTTTTAGTTAGCGTATTCATATTCTTTAAAACTTTGCTGACTGTCAACACACTCAATTGTTCTAAAAAATCGTTCGAAGTATATTTATTAGAGATAAATCATTTAGCATAAGTACAGTAGTCTATCATATTTCAGCGGTTTCAATTCATACACATGCTTATTCCAATGTTTTGAAACATTATTAGAATGTTTTGAAACTCATTTGGCTACTTAGGCAAAGAATTTTTAAAATTTTTGAAGCGGCTTCTTAGCGGCTTCTTCTTATGCTAGATGATTATCTTTAAAGGAGTGGTCCACTCAAAAATATTATCGAAAAATTGGATTCAGCGTCATCGATTTAGTCTAGATCAAATACTTTTTTGTTCTAACATTTAATTAATTTGACATTAAATTGACGTTTTTAAATAAATTTCCTTCCTTCAAAAGCTCTATTTTTATTCAGAATAACATGTGTGAGTTGTGACGTCATTGGCGATAACTTTATGTTTTTAAAAAATCTGTGCTCTGTAGTTAAACGAACATAGGTTATTATACACTCAGGAAAGTTTAGCTAACATTCTTTAAAAATATTATATCTAATTATTCAAACGTTGATAAATATATCATAAGATGGTTTATTGTGCTGCCATAGATTGTAACAGTAGTACAAATAAAAGCAAGAAGAAAAGTGGTGAGATAAGGAAAGATAATGCTGAGTGTTTTCCGTCTCCCTCGTGATGATAATTTAAAGAAAGTTTGGATTAACAATCTGAAGCGAAAAACTTCCAATTGAATCAAACGTTCGTATTTGCCACAAACGTTTTGTCTGCAAACGTTTTGTCTGCAAAACCAATCAAAGAAAAAAAGAATTGGAATTTTTTATACAATCTGGTTGATCGCACATTGGAAGTAGTCTCACTTAACCAAGTCCTTCCTGTGCCCAATATTCCAATCCTCAGAAGAAAATATTGCACCAATTCCAAAATCAAATAAAGATGAAGTTGTAAGCAGACATCCCGTTTTAATATTACATAATTTTTTTTTCTAAACATTTAAAATAATACATACAATTTATTTATAATATTAATAAGTACGGGAAACTAATCTCTCTCTCCCTCTTTGTAGTTAACATATCTACTGTCCATTTCCTCAAAATCATCTCGAATTGTATTATACATGAAGGAATAACACGGCGGTTTCCTTTCCCTAGTCTTTGGTATACTCACCACGTAAATTGCGTATATGCTGCATACCGATAAGATCTACAAACAAAAAATAGTACTATGTTATCACTCCTCCAGCAGAAACATACCCAAATAGTGTCTAAACAGTGTTAAAACAACGTAGTTTTGACGTTGATCCGACGTCATGTGCCCAATATATTCTTGATAGCCCTGGGTGTGATATATGTCATATTTATGAGGTTGTAATGAAATATGAGGTATTTTAACTTGAAGTCTATTTTGTCACTTTTGATAATACTCAATTGAAGAGAAAACATGTTCTGGAAACTATGCTTATTGCTCACTTGTTCGAAATGTCTTTTTCTAAATGATCTCCTTTCGTATCGTGAAGACCAACAAGAATATTTTTAAGTACAGGTCTGGATAAACAAACCAGTGGAAATTCCTCAGCAAATGTCACACAGTCTTCACTTATGTACAGGAACGACTGGTAGAAATTGAATTGGTACAAAATTGATATCATCACTACTATTCAATAGAGCATCTCCATTTCCTGTTCTTCCTCGGAAATTGATCACTTGATGACATATTTGTTTACTTTTATTCAGACGTCTTCAAAGTATAATAATAAAATTCAAATGTTTAAGATTTTATTCTTTCTCTTTCTTGTAAGTAATTCTAATTTTAATTTCATTATCATCAATGACGTCAGAGAAAAGGCTTCGTAATTAATCTTATTTTTACACACATTTTAGGTGCAAATATTTTAACGTTTAGTTAATTATTTATAGCGTTATGACATACGTAGTTAAGAAAAAAATATTTGAACTTGGCTAATTTGATAGTGCTGAATCCAAATTTTCCATAATATCTTTGAGTGGATCACTCCTTTAATATCATATGTATCAAACATTTCACATTATGAAAGATAGTATTAATGGTGTATGATAATATGTAAAATGCATGAAGATAAATATATAATAATAAAACTTTAACTTTACAATTTCTATATTCCATCTTCACATTGTCCTTTATCCCCAACATTATTATTTGCACCTGCAGATATTTATCTAAATATTCAACAATATATCTTTTTTGTTTTATTATTTATGAAAGTGATTAAAATAACTGGAGGAGGAGGGGTTTTTTAGCATAGCATTACTTACCTACTTATTTAAAAGTCAATCCTCTACAGTGATTAAACAGATAGTTTATGTGTATATATTATATATATTATATTCTATGTGTTCGAACTTGATGTTTGAATTCAGATTGAATGTTTTAAGCCTAAAAATATGAGAAACATTTTAAGAAACTTTTAGAACTAAAAACCTCATTTTTTGATACCAAAGATAAGAAACTTTTGTTAAACGTTCGCCAGGTTTCTAATATATAATCAACACGTTTATGTTCTATGAAATGTTCTTTCTTCCCTAAGTTTATGAGAAATCTGACTGACACTAAATGTTTTTAACACTACTATTTAACTTTATTGATGTTGATTAAAGGATAGTTCCCTGTCTTTCTGTATGACTTTTTAAACATCAAAATATCCATGTTTAGTTTTTTATCGAATACTAACATTATATATCAATGGAAAGCTAAAAGAATAAACTTTCCAAGTATGGAATTTTTTGCAGGTGGGAAGAAAAATTAAAACAATGTAAAAATCGACTCGTTTTGTATTTAATGTTCCTCTCTCAAAACTCTCTCTCGTTTTTCGGGAAAAAAACAACGCCATCGTGTTCAGCATAAATTAATCTTAAAAAATATAGAAAAAGTTTTTTTGAAGATTTTATGAAACAAAACAGGGAACTATCCTTAAAAATATCTACTGTACATTGAGTATATATATATATACTGTATACTCTATGTGATATATTATTTTTCAGTTACAGCATGAGTAAACTTTTTTTTTCTATTTCTATTTAGAGGAATCAGTATTTTTGGATTTAGAGGAATGTCCATTAGCTCGTGCAATTAGTACACAGAGAGTTCCACGTTTTGTTCTTAAAATAAGAGAGAGTAGTAGCCACAATACAGAAGATCCGGAAGAGATAGTCTCCACTAACAATAACAACAATAGTGTCTTGAAAAAAGAGAAGAAGAAAAGACTTTTTAGTTTAAATGTTGGTAGCAAGAGAGATCCAGAGCATAGAAAAAGTAAATTAATTGATGATACAGCTAAGCCGGAGAAACAAGATAAACCTAAAAAAAGCAAGAAGAAAAAGAAATCTGATAAGACTCTTGATAGCGATGTAAATCACAGTGAAGATGAAATACTTAGCGATGATGCTGTGGAAACACCTGCTGTAAGTCATATCAATGTACAATCACCAGAGATTAATGCTGAAGAACCTAAAGAAAAATTAACTTTACAGACTCTATCAAAAACAAACAAATCTATTGACGAAGACACAGAACATCTTGGTGAAAATAAGGTAGAATCTTCACTAGAAGTTGAACCAGAAATTATTGCTGCGGAATTTGTTGCTCCTGATTATTCTTTGCCTGAATCTTTTGTAGAACTTACAGAACCTGAATTAGCTAAAGGTGAAACTGTTGAAAAGAGGCCAGTGTATGTTGAACTTGAGGAAACAGTACAAGTTACAACTGAATCAGTTGTTGAATCAATACCTGGAGAGGAAGCTTCTACTGAAGAGATTGCAATATCTCGTGACTTAGATGAAGTAAATGAGCCAGAGTACACCGAAGAAATAAGTACGCATCGAAAGCTTTCATTTTCAAATTCGTCTATTTTCTTTGACCAAGACAATGATCCTCCTACTCTTGAATTAAAGAAAGATAAGAAAAATAAGAAGAAAACTACGAAGAAAGAGAAGGTAGATAAAGATAAAATCACACCTGAAAAGCGTAGTAAATCCTTTTCGAATATGCTAAAAAGCCAAAAGAACAAAAAGCAAACTGATAAAGATGGTGTACAGGTAGAATTATCTACAAACAAGTTGACTCCTGGCATTTTGAAAGTCTTTGGTGACCATGTTTCCAAAGGCTCAAACTACAAAGCTGTCAGAGTTTCAACAATTTCAACATCCCAGGAAGTTGTACGAATGGCACTTGAAAAATATGGTTTTGAAAATGCAAACCCTAAAGATTATGTACTTTGTGATGTTGTTGGACAGTTTTCATTACCAAGTAATACTACTCCAACAAAACCAAGTAAAAAACATAATAAGAACAAGAAATCTGAAAAAGCAGATGTTGAAGAGGATAAGCCACAATGGACAACAGAATATGTTCGGGCGGTTCATGAAAATGAGAAACCCTTAGTATTGCAATCATTATGGAAACCTACAAATGGTCGCTCTAGACGCTTTGAATTACGAAGAAGAATAGATGTTGAAAGTTCATGCTTTTTTATCAACACTGCTGATACAAATGGAAGGCGAAATTCTGAATCAAGTTTATTTGGTGATTCGGATCACTCAAGTGTTGTTAGTGGCAACGAAAGTCATGCAGAACACAAAGAATTTACACCAGCTCAGTTATCACCTCATTCAAAAAGCAACCGTTTATCTGGAAATCGTGATGCTGATGAATACAATCAAGCACCACTTTATGTTCCATACCTATTGTTAGTTCAAGGATTTAAAGACACCTCTGATTATTTAATACATAAGTTAGATGACCCTACCAATATGGTTGGACCTTACATGGAAGGTGATCAAAAACAGTGCAATATTGCTTTACATTCTTCAGATATACTTCTACCTCATTGTTGGATTTACAAGAAAGTTAAACTTGAAGATGATACAACGGAAACAAACCTCGATGAGATAAACTTCTTAGTATTCATAGAACCAGCTAATGGTGCTGATATTACTGTAAATGGCACATCAATTTTGAAAACAACATTGATAAAGCCAGGACAACTTATTGGGTTTGGGAAGTATTATTTGTATATTTTCAAGGACCCTACACAAAAGCAAGATATTATGATGCCTTTGGCTTGGGTTGAAAAATTAAAAGACACAACTAGTAATTTGGGCAGTGTATCTAGCCCTGCATCGGAAGCTCCATTAACAGAGGAACCAGCATATGCAGTGCCATTAAAAAAACAAGTTTCTTCAGCAGCACAAACTGAAGATAAAGCAATTCAAGTAGAAATTCTTGAACCACCAGTGTTTTCTGATCATACTGAAGAAAGTGATGATGCTTCTGATTCATCTTCAGATGAAATTGAATTAAATCGTGGAAAATATCAAGCTCAACGAAAACAGGTTGAAAAGAGTCATTTACAGCTTGTTTATGAGTTCAAAGAAGAAGAAGAACTTCTCCACACCATAATTGATATTGCTGATGAAGAGATTGGAGGTAAGAAAATATTCCAGGTTGTTTACTCTCTCCACAGTACAAGCATTAAAATTCCTACCAGACGTCACCTGTGGAGGAGTGTTGTTTCAGGTTAGTTTTCAGCTGTCCAGCTAAAAACTAAACGGAAAAAAAAAACCCACCACAGGTAATGTCAAGCAGTTATTTCAAGGCTTGCAATGTGTCAATTCAGTGGTCAAAAGAGAGAAAATAGTCTGCTACAGGGCTTATAATAACTGCTGGACACTGTGGAGGAGAGATTTTTCAGAATATTTTCAGTCAATTTGGCTCTCTCTTTCACAGTGATGACCAGAAGTTATTTTTACCAATGCAATTGATTGATTTTTGTTAAGGAATAAACCAATTTATTTCAATTTTCTGGATGTAAAATAATCATTGTTTTTTTGTTGAAATTGCACAATCTGTACTCAGCATACAACTATCTTTTGAAAAGACTCCTGGGTCACAGTGATTGAAATAAGAGTAAATAATCCCTGCAGATTCTTTTGAACATAGCTTCAGTTTAAAGTTATGCTCAACTATCACACTTCCACATTATTTGCTCTCATTTCGACCACTCGGATGGTTGTTCTCAGAAATGCCTTTTATTTCTAGAATATACTGTAAATATATTTTTTTTGAAAAAAATGCTGAGTCAGCATTCTTCACATAATATTTAATTTTTTCTTTTAGCATTTAAATTAACACCAGCATATTTCTTTATGATGGCTATTGAACACTCTGCTGCGACTTTTACAGAAATACAGACAAGAAAGTTATTGTTGAAAATATCATCAGGTTTACAAGGGATTGCATGGGTAAGGGACCATCTCAAAAATTTGTTACCAGGGGAAGTGTGCTAAATCAATGATCTTGCAATTGATTGGTTTCTTCGTCCCGAAGTAACTGCAAGCTCATTGACTTAACACTCCTCATTGTAGATCATTTTTGTTCAAATTTATTGATTTTTATTGAACTACTTTAAAGCTGCTAAAATATCTGCTTTTTGAAACGTATTTTGGAGATGGCTTCTAAGCATCAAACATTTAAAAATATTGAAGAGTCTGTATATATTGAGCTGGGATAACCTGCCTACCAGGCTGGCTTTATTGATGGGATAGTCATCTCATGTTTACATGGAGTTATTTCCAGCTCTTTTTGCTACATCACACTCTTGCAGACTTGTTTGCTATGAATCGCAGAGTTCGAGTTATGGGACTCAAAATGCTTAGCAAAAGTTATTGTTAGAAAACAATGGGAAATTTTGCGAAGCTGAGCAATAAAAACAGAAATGTGCTTAGCAGTACTGGAAAAATTGTTTGCCAAATGTGAAGTGCGAACCCTTAATTCGTACTCTGATTAATTATTTTTTAGTTAACAGTGGTTAGAATTAGAGCAAATAAACACTACAAAATATAAATTTTGAGCATAGCTTTAGGCTCTTAGTACTCATCGTTATAGAAGTAATAAGGCAATGCAGTCGTTTAACAAAATACGTATATTCATTTCAGGAAAAAACAAAAGAAATTGGAAAACAAAGCTCTGTAAAGTAAGTGATTTCTTTTTCGTCAAAAAGTTTAAACATATTATTTTTCCATTCCTAATTGCAGCATTCAGTATTGTGTTTTCATTGAATGCCATACAGAGTTTCACTTTATTTGTTTATGTAAAATGAAATTGTTGTTGCCATGTGAGACGTTCTCCTCAAATGTCCTGTTTAAAGGGGAAGTATAGTGAAAAATTATTTTTTGGTACATATGTTCAATCTTAGATATTTACTTGTGTAAAAGTAATATTCCCTGTCTTCAAACAATATGTTTAATATTTCCTGTCTTCAAACATTCTTTCAGTGCTCAAGGAAAGGAGAATCTTTTTTTAAATTCAATCAAACCTTGGGTATCTTCTATATTTGTATTATTGTTTATGTATTATCAAGTGGATTATGTTATATTTATCACCTGACTTATTTGTCACAGTTGAAACCGGCAAGAAAATGACAGTTACAGGCTTGAAATAACTTCTGGTCATCACTGTGGAGGAGAAATTTTTGAGAACATTTTCAGCCAATGTGACTGAAAATATTCTAAAAAATCTTCTGACCGTAGTGATGACCGGCAGTTATATCTGGAAAATATTTAATCTAAAAAAATATTAGATGATAGGTTGTCGGATATAAAAGTTAGATTTTGTCCTATTTATAATGATCTCTTGTCAATGAAGAAAATAGTAGTAGACAATGCATGTCCGTCCATCATTGTATATGTATACTGCCTTGATTGGTATAATTATGAAACAAATGAGGGGTGGAATACCATGTTAGTACTATACACTAATTCTATGCGGGTTTTTTTTATAAGAAACTCGTTTATAAGAACCCTTCATGTATGATCCTGAAATATTAAAACTACTTTTAGTACTACAAATATTTTTCTACTTCAGGGATAAGAACCGTTTCTCTTGCCATAAGTTAATGAAGTTTACTAAAAACAACTAATTGAGTGTGTAAATTTAGCCGTTCACAAATAACATAAATAAGGCACTGTGTTAGCAAATGAAGTGTGTTTGAAATTGATGTTCAAATTTAGATTGACTATTTTAAGTCTAGAAAAATTAGAAATATTTTCCGAAACTTTTAGAACCAAAAATCTCATTTTTGGTGCCAAAATAAGAAACTTCCAGTACGACACCATTCATATGGTTTCTTATATATATAAAAAAACATGTATCGTTCTCTAGATTATAACGCGCAGGATTTGAATTAGCTTGAGATTTTCATTTGTCATTAGGAAAATTGTTCATTATGCAAATGGGTTTTAAAATTAATGGCATCAAAAACGAAGAAAAACAATCGATTACATTGACAATGCTCTTTTTCATAGTTTTACATCACCTGTGAAGGAGTATTATTTGATTTAAACTTTAACTTGTTGCAGGCATGAAAATAACTGCTAGATAACAGCTGTGGAGAAGGGTTTTATTGTTTTTATCTACAAAGCTGGATATAAACAAAACACTCCTACACAGGTGATGTCCTATAGTTATTTTAAGGCTTGTCTGTTTTTATATAGGGAAGAAGATCCAATCTTACTGCTAAATAGAGTTTTACCTGAATTAAAACCTGTTTTATTTTGGATGGCGAGTTCATTAGAGATGTTAAATTTCTTACAGTGTCATCTAAGCAGTTTCTTACTACACCGTGAGAAAGTGACGACAAGTAAAGATGCATTGCTAACTGCTGACGAGGAATTACTCACTGTACTTGAAGAAGTTATAATGTTTACTTTTCAACAGACAGTCTACCATTTAACGAAGGTACACAGTGTTCAAAATAAAAGCAAATAACCACTGTGAAGGAGGGATTTTATAACATTGCTTCAAGCTTCCTAGCCTGAACTATGCTCACAAATCCTGTACAGTGAGCATTTGCTCTTGTTTTTAATGAAGGTATATTTTTATTTTGCTGTCTATGGTGTTGTGGTTGTGGTTATTGTTGTTGTTGTTGTAATTTTGCATTCGAGATACTAAAAATCTTCTCTTTTTTTATTTCCACTATATAAGGCAAAGCAGAGATTTTATAATTTGGGAAAAACTTCATGGCATATTTTGATGAATCAAGGAATAAATTTTGATGAATATCTAATGTTTTGTGTATACAGGAGAAGGCATAAAACTTAATATTTTCTCATTATTGTCCAAGGTCAAGGACTATATTATGTTTTCAACAGGACTTTTAATAGATGGAAAGTATTGCAATTATTCTCTTCAATTATTTGAAGAGCATGGGAACATTAATTTTACGATGGTTGATTAAAATGTTGACAACAATAAGAATACTTTCACAAATTTGAAAACAATACAAATTGATTTGTGAAAAATGTGATATGTTTTCCAAGATTTATGGTGTAGATTTATGGTGTTATTTTTAGTTAATAATTTTGAACTGTTTTCACATTTAAAATGATGTGTAGAATGATATTTAGTGGGAGTTCCTTAAGGTGAAATTAATAAACTTGATATGCCTGAATATAACTGCCAGATATCACCTCAAAAGCTGTACACTATACTAAAATAATGCTCCTACACAGGTTATGTTCGGCAGTTATATTCAGGCTTGGCTTATAAATAAATTTGCTAAATTTTTCATGCAGGTGTTGTATGTTGCATTACCTGCAATCATTGATATCAATCCGTTCCAATCAGAAGAAGCTGAGAATGAAAATGGTGATAATAAACAATCTCCTGTGCATCCAGTAATAGCAAAAGTTATTCAAATATTCACGAGCATCCTAGATGCTGCAAAAGAATTTCAAGTACATTCGCAAATTATATCACAGCTATTTGCTTATTTATTCTTTTTTTCAAATGCATCATTATTCAATGCTTTAATGGAACGTGGTCCTGATAGCAAATTTTATCGCTGGACAAAAGGTGTTCAGATGCGTGGTAACTTGGATGTTTTAGAAGACTGGGCACAACGTAATGGTTTAGCTAATCAATTTGAGCAGTATATGGGAAAGTTTTTGAGTGCTGTTGATTTGTTATCTACCCCTAAAGTCCAGTTAATGCAGGTATATCAGTGTTCCAAACAGAGTTCTTTTTAACCCTGTTTATGCCTCTAAGGGACCATCTAAAAATTTTGCCCAAAAACCAACTTTTAAATCAACTGAAATTGACAAAATTTGACAAAAATAAATCTGTACAAAAGTATGTCAGGTCAACAAACTTGTAATAGGTACGAAGAAACCAATCCATTGCAAGATTTTTGACTCTGTACTCTCCTCTGTAGATTTTATTTTTGAGACAGTCCTTAATAATACTCAAGAGTAGTTCTTCGCTAGGATACTTATAGTATTAGAGAGTGTAAATTACTTTGAATCACTGTGAAGGAGAGATTTTTAATTTGATTTTTAAACACTTCAGGCTTCTAGCCTGAAGCTATGCTCAAATAACACTCCCACACAGTGATTATTTGCTCTTATTTTGAACACTGTACATATTTAATGTTACCTTTGAGGGAAATAAAAGTAAATAATCACTGTGGAGAAATCTTTTTAACATAGCTTCAGGAAAGTCTAAACTTATTTCCAAAACACACTCCTCCACAGTGATTATTTGTTTTGGGCAACAAAATGGAAATAATAATAATAATAACTAAAAGCTGTGATAAACATTATCAAGCTGAAAATATCTGCAGTGGATAAGACAGAATTATTTTTTTTTTTTCTCACTTTAGTATGAATGGAAACAACTACGAATGGATTATTCCATTTTAAATCCAGCACAATTACAACGGTTGCTTGGCGAATATCAGTTAGGTGGTAAAGGACGACCAAGAGGGTGGTACCCACCTCCAGAAGAAGTAGAACCTGCTCTAAGATCATGTAAGTGAAGTGACTTTCAGTGATCGAAACAAGAGCAAATAACCACTGTGGAGAAGTGGTTTTTGAGCATATTCTCAGGCTACAAAGCCTAAAGTTCTGCTCCAAAATCCTTCAGATACAGTCATTATTCGCTCTTATTTCCATCACTGGCTGGAGTTTGTTTCTAAGAAATTAGATTGCAAGATCTTTGTTATAAACAAACCCTTGTACTCGTTTGAAGATGTTCTAGTGTCTTTACTGCTGACTATGAACAAGTCTTTGCACGCTGGGTTAAAATATTTGGTACTTATTTATTTGAGGTTCTATAGAGAAGCTAATCAATGATCTACAGTGGTCAAATTAAGAGTAATCAATGTGCAGGAGTGGTTTTTGAGTATAGATTCAGGACACAATACTTTGCTCAATAATCCCTCATCCATAATGATTATTCAACCACAGGTGCACTTAGCAGTCAAATAGTATTTCAAGGGTCAAAATAACTACCAGTCATCACTGTGGAGGAGAAATATCAGAATGTTTTCAGCCAAATTGGCTGGAAATATCCTAAAACATCTCTCCACCAAAGTAATGACTGGCAAATATTCTAACCTCTGTATTCTTATGTCATGAATAGTATGATTTTAGTTGATTCCCCATGTTGATGTAAAGCCTTATGAACATAGATAAGCCCCAGGTTTATAAACGCAGAGTATCCTTGGTATCAAAATTGAATATAATATACTCATCCTTTATAAAGCTCTATTATATTTGTTTGTTTTCTAGCGGAAATATTAGAAAGCTTTGCAACGCACCCACCGCTCATGTTACCATCAAGTAACTTTACATTGAATTTAAATAAAGCTCCAGAGAGCGAAGAATTTTTTAAATATTTAGAAAGGATCAATGAGAAATTTAATACAGCTAAAATAAATGGTAAGTTGTGTGATATTAACCAATGTCTACATCAATACTTAATTTGAAATTTAATACAGCTAAAATAAATGGTAAGTTGTGTAATATTAACCAATGTCTACATCAATACTTAATTTGAAATTTAGCTTAGGCCACCAAGAAAATGTTAGTTAATGTTTGAGTACAGTGTTTGAAATAAGAGGAAATAATCACTGTGTAGGAGTGATTTTTAAGCATTGCATAATGCTCAAAAATCCCTCCTCCATAATGATTATTTCCTCTTATTTCAAGCACTGCAGTAATGCCTAGTAGTTTTTCAATGTCGAAGTCTAATTGATATTTGTGTAGGAGGGTGTTTATATCAACAAAGTTGAAATTGATTGGTTTCTTCCATACAAAGAATTCAATCATTTACATGATCAGTGGCTTCACACTAAAGTTAACTAAAATAACTATTGAATATCACCTGTGGAGGAGTGTTCTTTTAGTACAGTTTTCAGCTTTAAAGCTGAAAACTGTACTCAGAAACACCCCTCCACAGGTGGTGTCCGACATTTATTTCAAGGTTTAGTTTTGTTTATTTCCATCCTTGATTTTTTTATCGCATTTAAAATATAGGTGCTGGTACTCCTCCCGCCACTGTTCAACCATTAAAAGATGAGGTGGTTGATAAACCAAAAACTAAGAAAACACGTACTAAAAGTAATATCGATATGGAATATGTTCAATCAGCAATCCAACATCAAAATAAAGTTAACAATGCACAAAATAAAGAACCCCAAGTTGGATCAGTTAAATCTATTCAAGTCCAATCTAAGAAAACAACAATAACAGTATCATCAAAAAGAACTACTTCAAATTCAGATAGCGAAACTGCAAAAACTGAACATGTAGAAAATGATCAGCATGTTAAAGAGAATGGTGTCGATGATCTAATAAAACATGCACGTGTTCTTATAAATGCTGACGATATAACATCTGATGATGAAGATGATGATGTTGATAAGAATTTATCTGGTGATTTGAATGGTGATGTGGATGTATTTGTTGTTGAGTTACAAAGAAGTGATAGAGGGTTAGGATTGGGTCTTATCGATGGAATGGTAAGATATATTATTATTGTACACTAACATTACTTGCCCAGTGGGAAAAAACCTGTTCAAAGTCGGCAGTAAAGAAGCTTGAGCAGCGTTTTAAACGAGACATGTCCCAAATTATATTATACATAGTCTCATAAATACAATCTGCTGAGGAGAGTACTGAGTCAATGATCTTACCATGGATTGGTTTCTTTGTACCGAAGAAACCAATCCATTGCAAGCTCATTGACCTAACACTTCTGCACAGATTCATTTTTGTTGAATTTTGTCAATTTTACTTAACTTAACCCTAACAAATAAGTTGGTCTTGGAGCGAAATTTTAAGATGGTCCCTTAGAGGATGTGAAGAATAAGCTTGAAGCTATGCTCAAATATCTTTCCTCCACAGTGATTATTTACTCTTATTTCGACCTCTGAGTGTTGTCACAACCAGTTATCGTATTTGATTGGTTAGTTTAATACAAAGAAACCAATCAATTACAAGATCAGTCACTCGTTGCCCTTCTTCGCAGATGTAATTATTGTTAAATTTCGGTCTGTCCTGGTTTTTAGTTCCAGAAGTGTTAGAAAGAATGTCTGTACATATTCTTGTGCAAAAGAGGTTATAGGGTCTTGCTATATCTGTTATGGGTTGTGGTTTAGAGTCAGTATAAAAAAATCCAACTACTCCCAAAAGGTAATTGTAGGAGGGTTAAATTTAATTTCAATTAATTAACACCCCCTATTTATCATATTTCAATAAAACATCAACCCTGCCCCCCCCCCCTAATAAGTCAATGTGATAGAAGTTAAAAAAGAAAGGAATTTTTTTAAAAGTGAAGAATCTCAAACTATGCAGTTAAAAACAACAAACTGTATATATATATATATACCGTTTAAACACCCTTTGAAGAGTAATTGAAATTTTATTACTTCTTTGCATCAAACATTCTTTATGTTTTTAGTTTACATCATTGAAGAATAATGGTATATATGTTCGAACAATCGTACCTAATACACCTGCTTCTGAAGTATGTATTGTTCTCTATGATTCTTTGTGAGCTACAATCTTAGACATTAATATAGAGACAAGTAATACACGCCACAAGCAAGACTAAAATGCGGAATACGACCAAAGCAAGTCCCGTGAGATTTATCTCAGTGATTTATCTTAGACTTAAAACTTAGGAGCTTAGAATCTTAGGACTTTTTGCAAACTCGACAAATTTTGTTGCTTCTAGCAGCCAAGTACCCAGGTTTTTGAAACAAATTCGGATTTTTTTGCGCCATTTGTTTTGCTAATCAAAATTATAGACTTTTTTTCCATGTTGAAATTTCGAATTTTTGCAAATATTTCACTTTGGCCAGGATTGTATGCAATGTTGCTATCATCAGTATGTTAAAAAGTTGTACAATAGTTTGTGTCAGCTACAAAGCCTGAAGCTATGCTCAAAAATCCCACCTCCGCATTGAGTATTTACTTTTACTTCAACCACTGATGCTTCAACCACTGATGCTTTTTGTGGTGGTGCCCAACAGTTATTTTCTGGCTTGTAATCTCAAATTATTTTTATATAGAAGATGAAGAGTGCTCAATCAACGATCATGCAATTGATTGGTTTTCATACCTGACGAAACCAATTAATTGCAAGTTTATTGGTACACCACCCTTCATCGTATTGTTTGTTATTTAGGATTCACGATTACGTATTGGAGACCAAATATTAGCTGTTAATGGGACAACTTTAGTTGGATCTGATTATAGTCAGTAAGTAGCTGAAGTCTGAATATAACTGCCGGATATCACCTGTGTAGGAGTGCTTTTTAGAATAGCATTCACTATACTTAAAAAACACTCCTCCACAAGTAATGTCCGGCAGTTATATTCAGGCTTGAATCTTTCATAAAAGATTGACACTAAATTATTCATTAAAAGCT
The DNA here is from genome assembly GCA_032360805.1 of Neoturris breviconis. NCBI lineage: Eukaryota > Metazoa > Cnidaria > Hydrozoa > Anthoathecata > Pandeidae > Neoturris > Neoturris breviconis. The sequence continues at coordinate 19,365 of JAULBZ010000007.1, forward strand.
ACAGCAGGACCTCAGGACCTCCTTATAAGAGACACCTCTCTGAAGTATATAATTTTGCTTGCACCACCTTGCACCACCTTGCACCATTTCTTCAAGGCTGATTTCCACTAGGCAAAATATTTCGTGAAAAAGAAGATAATCCATTGGTAGAAATTGACATCGCACCCCGTGTAATGTCAATTTCTACCAATAGAATGTCTTAATTTGACTTTCACACAAAATATTTCGCCTCATAGAAATTCGCCACGATGTGATCTACATTAAGCCTATTAGACCTAGTGGGATGGGGGGAGGGGGCGACAAGGTAAGTCTCTGATACCTCCCCTCCTATTAAATTATACATAACTTTTTAAATAAAAGTGATATCATGCTCAAATTTTCTGACTTCCTAACTATTATGTCAAATTAACGATATGGTTGCTATTTTTTTATTTTTAGTGCAATGGAATTAATAAAAAAAGCTGGTGCGAAATTAAGTTTCTTGATTGCAAAGTCAGATGAAGAAACGATGAATCAAATCTTAACAGCATCCACTTAAAAGCACTTATAAACTATATGTGGAGAAGTATACAGACCAACCAAATAGTTGATTCGCTAATCTACTTCATAGATTTCGTTCTGTGATTATAGTTTGAGAAGTATACACTGACTTTAGATTCCCTCTGCCAAGAAATCTTTGTATGATTTCTGTATGTCTGTTTTCTTTGGGAACCAAGGAGTTTTATTTCTGTATGTTGTTTCTATATAGGCGAAATATTTTGCAAAAGACATCTCATCGGTAGATATCACGCCGTGTGATGTCAATTATGTCTTTCTTTGGCGAAATCTTTCGACTGCTGTAAATCAGCTTTGTTGAGTTAAGGTGGATCTCCAATAGGCGAATTCGGTCGCGCGAATTCTAAATGAAGACATTACATTGGTTGAAAGTGACATCACCTGACAGTCAATGTGATGGCTTCATGGTGTACGAACGAATTCACCTATTGGAGATCCGCCTTTGATGATTTACAGAATAGAGCACGACAACCAAGCTCGTTCCCGTTGTACGATATGCAAGAAACAATATGGCGATATTTCCTATGGGTTTAAGATTGAAAATAAAAATAATAAAATTAGTCAATCTCTAGGGGGTGGGAGTGGTGGGGACGGGTAAAACATGTTATTAAATACTAGTGACCCTGCCGGTGCTGAGATAAGAGACTTTATTCCCCCTATCACAATAAAAAGTAATTTATTATAGCTTTTGGTTAATATTTAAATATTTCTTTTATATACAGTTTTTTCTTATTTTCTATAAATTCCATGGTTTTTTATACTATACTATCGTATTTTATATTTCTGCCTGTTGGAGACAAACATTGTTTTTCTAATCTGCGGTGAAGAGTAAAATGGTCTTATTTATTGGTCGAAATAAGAGTAAATAATCACTATGGAGGAGGGATTTTAGAGCATATCTTCAGGCTGCAAAAATCGCCCCTTAACAGTGATTATTTACTCTTATTTCAACCACTGTATTTAGCTGTTTTCCATTAGGCAGAAAAGCTAAAAAAGACATTCCATTGGTAGAAATTGACGTCATACGACACGTGATGTCAATTTCTACCACTGTAATGTCTTATTTTTGACTTTCATGCGGAATTTATCAGCGTTCAGTTCTTTTCTTCGTAGTCTCTTTTTCAATTATATGATACGAACTCCACAGTAAAGACGCTAGAACAAGCGTCTTTACGCTATCTTTACTGAGGACTTTGAACAGGTTTTTGCCCACTGTGTAGAAGGTAAGCTTTACAAAAGGTTTCTCAAAACACAAAATATCTTACAACTTGATTGGTCTCTTTATATGGAAGTAACCAATCAAATACAAGTTAAATGACCAGTGTACACGTCAAATCAACGTCAAAAAGATGTCGTTTGACGTCAAAACATCGCGTGTATGTATGGACAATTTAGAGATTCAGTAATCACAGTTCTTGAAACTATTATTAAGCTGGGAAGACGAACATCTTAAAGTTCCATTTGTGCAACTTATAACCCACTAATCTGAAAACATGTGGAATATTCGTCCATTTCTCTCGTGATCCTCTACAATTTTCTACTCTTGCGAAATACGATAATTTATGTAAGTTTATGCAAATTGATAATGTTGTTTATTTTATTTTTTTGTGATGCGCGCACCATCTCTTGTATTATATTTTGCTTTATTATATATTTGTTGATTTTAAACAACGCGGGTAAGAGTGTAGATTATTTTTAATTGTTTGTTTATTTTGATCTGTTGTAAATTATTTGAGGGATATTTAATCCAGCATATATATCTAACCATTCACTATAAAATTGCAAAGTAACTGCAATGTTTATTGTATGGACCTATTCACAAATTCATGAAAAACAAGGTGTTGGCTGTTTAAAGTAGAACTTGTTGCAATGCAGTAGCTTCCTTTTGGCGCAGGGCACAATTATTTTTTTTTTCTTGGCGGAAATAAAAGGATACTTCATATAAGTAGGTCATATCACGTTATAAATTAGCTTACGTAGCGCCCATCTTCATAGCGCCCAGTTGGATTACGCCTTCAAAAACAATTATATCTAAGTTATAAAATGCTTGTAAGTTTTAGAGATCCAACCCAGTGGACAAAAACTTGTTTAAAGTCCTCAGTATAAACGCTAGAACAGCGTCGGACGACATTGTTTTAGCGTCTTTACTGCGGACTTTGAACAAGTTTTTGCTTAGGGTGATTACTCTTATTTCGAACACTCAAGTTTTGTATGTTTATATCTTCATTTTATTCTGTTGAAATTGTATTTTTTTTTATTGTTAGCAATCATACTAGAATCTGTTAATTCTTGTATCTATACATGTTTTGGGTACAAATTCTTTGTTAGGGACATTTTTGTCACCGCATGAGAGTCTAAAACCTCTCGTGTAGATGACGAAAATGGCCTAGATAGGGGGTTGCTATATTAATTTTATTTTTCACAACTTGTATTATTTTACATTACTATTTATAAGAAATAAACTAAATCGAAAATATTGTTTGCTACCTCGTGCCCAGACCTTCGACAACTAAAGAGGGAAAACTTTGAATAAGGGATATTTAGCTTAGGGACCGTCTCAAAAATAATATCTACAAAGGAGAGTACTGAGTCAACGATTGTACCGAATAAACCAATCCATTACAAGCTCGTTGATCTACAGATTCGTTTTGTTGAATTTTGTCAATTTTAGTTGATTTAACCCTACCAAAAAAATTGTTTTTGGAGCGAAATTTTGAAATGGCTCCTTGGGAATCTAAATGCTGTATTCCTCTCTCCTCAACTAAAAGTATGACTTATGAGATAAGTTTATTGTCCATCAAATAAACATGCAGAGAAGAGCTGTATTTTGATCTACATATATAATATAGAGACCTATTCACAAGTACATAAAAAAAAGCTTGGCTGCTCAAAGTAGAAATTGTTGCAATGTAATAACTTCCTTTTTGTGCAGTACCCTGCATGAAAAGGAAACTTCCTTGGTGCAGCCAACGCCTTGCTTTCATTCTTTTGGTTTTCGCCTCTTGGAAATCAACCTTCAGACATTCCATTGGTAGAAATTGACATCATACAACCTTTAGAGACTTATTGAAGCACATTCATCTTGAAATATACAGTTAATTCTCGATAAGTGCAGTTCCCAGGGGATTTGATTCCACTTTGCAAATGTTTCCCTTAAGCGAAGTATTTGAAAATTAATAAATAGTTAAAAGAGAACAAAAGTTTGATTCCGATTAGCGAGAGTTCCACTTATCCAGGGTTTTACTTATCGAGATTCTACTGTACTACAATTTCCTAGATTAACACAAATTCTCCAGTAAGCTCTAGTCTGGACTGTGGTCAATCAAGGTCATAAATAATGGCAAAACTTGTGAATTTTAAAGGGTAATATAAGCCACAAGTAAAACATAACTGCGGAAAATAACCATGAGAAGTCCCTTAAGGTTTATTTCAGAGGTTTATCCGAGTAGACTTAAGACTTAGGGCTTAGGATCTTTAAGTCTTTTTACAAATTCGACAAATTCTCTTGATTCTAGCAGCCTACTACTCAGGCTCGTTCCGATCACCTTGCTAGTAAAAATTTAAGGCTTTTTGTCAAAGTTGAAATTCCGAAGTTTTGCACGAATTTCCCTTTTTACCAAATATATATGACCACGATTGTAGCACCTAAAAAACAAAGTAAGGAGTCTAAAGACTTTGCTTAGATGTTAACAAGCACGCATTGTTGTTGATTTAAATTATGTGACCGCATTCATCTAGAGGAATTCATTTGCATATAGTTTCAAGCATGGAAGACTGCAAGTAATTTTATTGCGACTAAAGTGACATAACTTTAAAAAAACAATAAATATGATCTTCAACAGGAAGTGATAAAGAACAATTACTATCTATTGGGGCACGTAATAAGACGAGCTGTGTGATACGTCTTGTGTCTAACAATCTCCAGAGTGCTCAACAATTACAGTAAGTTATTCAATTCGTGTATTCCTTAATATGCATCTATGCGATGTACGCTTTAATGTATCTATGTGATGTATGCTATTTTCTTAGTTAGTATATTCTAAAGCAAAATCGTCCCCTGTGTCTCTTGTTGTGTGGCTCGATTCTGTATTTTCTTGGTTAGTATATTCTAAAGCAAAATCGTTTCCTGTGTCTCTTGTTGTGTGACTCTGTTCTGTATTTCCTTGGTTAGTATATTCTAAAGCAAATCGTTCCCAACGTCTGCTATGTACTCGATTGTATATTTTCTTGGTTGGTATATTCTATAGTACAACCCAGTGGGAAAATTAGTGTTCAAAGTCCGCAGTAAAGGCGCTAGAACAATGTCATTCGGGTTGTTCTAGGCTCTTTACTACGGACTTTGAACAAGTTATTACTTACTGGGAAAGTAAAAAAGAAGGCAATTACAGGATTGTCGAGTCAACATGTCATAATTTAATCGAAAATGATTTTGTCCGGCAAAAACACGACATTGTTCCGACGTTGATCCGCGACAATGATCCGACGCCGTTTGCCAACAGTGTTTTCACTTTATAATTTCTGGACCTTCAATTTTGAAGGATTCTATTGTAATTATTTTGGAGAAACTATAGTACATTCAATTTCTTATAAAGAATTGGTAGATAAAAAATGCACTGAACTCCCAACCTCATTCCCAGGGCTTTTTCTCTCTTGACGTCTGTCAAGAGAGAAAAAACCCTGGGAACGAGCTTGACTGAACTCGAACTTTTTTATCAGCTAGCAAGGTCTATCAAGACGACATCTTTACGATGTTTTTACGTTATAATCAAACAGCGTCGAAACAACGAAACAGCCTTATGTTTGGCATCATTTGGAAATTGTGTAATGCCAATTTCTACCAATAGTACGTCTTTTTTTGGCTTTCGCGCGGAATTATCTGCCTAATGGAAATCAACCTTTATTCAAAGAGAAATGTTTAAAAAGTTAGAAATTAGAGGCTACATAATGCCTGTCCACCAAGTGACTGTAGCATTGTTGAACAGGCGCAATTGTTTGGATTGAGCCGTAAATTTGCAGACTGTGAATGAATCTCAGGATACAAGGATTCATATATTCAGTTTGTTTTAACATAAACCACGCATAAAAACTGAATAGGTGAGATTAATAATGGCGGCCAAATTTAGAGCCGTGCAAACAAAACTCGAAGGCGCAATTAGAGAATCCAGGGCACAGGACCAACGTTGTAAAAACGTCAAAGCAGGCGAATTCGTTCAAATGAATTATAAATGAAGCCATTATATTCCTTGAAAGTGACGTCACCCATCGGGTGACATCGCTTTCAACCAATGTAATGGATTCATTTAGAATTCGCGCGAAAGAATTCACCCTAAGCATGGGTAACAAATATAAGTGCAACACAAGCTAGACATGTAATGGACTGTACTTAGTTGCATTGAACTAGCTAGCTGTTTTTAATTCGTGTTAATTTATTTTGCGATTAACTCGATTAACCATTCTTATTGACCCTACCAACTAGCCAAACTCCAGGAGCGAGGGCAATTGTTCCTGTAATATAAATGTGCTGGTTTCAATTCATCCTTTTCAGTAATGTTAGGTAGAGAAATCTTTTTTTCTTGTGGAAGTTTTTTCTTCTTGTCTCGACTACTAGTTGTAGTTTTGTCTTGACTACTTTCGGATGGTATTGTTATGATTCTGTTTGATGTATTTATACGAAATGATGATGATAATTGCTCGCTTTGAAGATCTCGAAGTTTTGGTAGCATTTCTAGCATAGATAAGTTACTAGGGTTATTTAGTCTCTTCTTCCTCTGAGACAAATGAGATATTCTAGAATCATCAGATGCAAAACTGTTAGTCTTTTCTTTTTCTGCTCGACACGCACACGATGATCTACACGATAATTTACACTGTGACGAAGATAACGTTTTTAATATTTGCGATTCTGTTTCTCTTAAATATCCCTTTTTTGGTAATTTATTCAATATACGAGATCCCATCTCCGTATATTCAATGAATTGGATTCTTGCTCTAAAGTTAATATTTGGCAGCATTATTTCTATATTAAATTTCAAAACATTTCTCAACAGTCTTTATGTGATTTTGTTAAATATCTATATTGGTATAAAATATCTCCAAATACAGCGTTATTTCAGAGAAATCTCCAAATACAGCGTCATTTCTATCAAACCTCCGAATACGCTTGTAGCTTTCACTTGTATCTCAAATACGGCGTTCTTTTAGCTTTATCTTGATTTTCTAAATATTATCCACAACAACTTTTAGTTATCATTTCCCCCTAAAAATATGAAAAAGAACCAAAGAATGACTGTTAAAAAATGGCAAATATGGGTGACCGCCACGAAAGAGTTAGATAAAGTGAACAAACTGCTTTTGGCCCATCATTTAATGGATTATTTTTTAGTAGCAAAAAAACACAAAAAAACACACACATCTGCGGTGTGCCGAAAAAGAAAAAATAAGCAAAATCTGACTAAGGTGTAGAAGAGTGAGTAGCAATGAAATCAATGAATTGAAAGATGGTTTACAGAAATTGAAGCTTTCTATGTATGTAAAAGCAGGTAAAAGGCTGCAAAATATAACCCTACAAGGCGGACTAATTTTCTTAAGAAACTCTTATGATTACTTGCTTTTTAAGATTCCCGCCACTTAAGCTGCATCTACATCTGCATCATAAATATGTTATTAACTAGTCCGTCACTTAGAGCGACACTTACTTCGACAGGTAAGATATTGTAAAAATAACGTTTTAGTTTAATAAAAAGTCAAGGCAAATTTTGCTGACATATAAATGACAATTATATTAAAATTTAACTACCATCACTTACATTTGAATCGTCACAATTTTATTACAGTAGTCCGAAATAGAAACCAGTTCTAATCCAGTTTTAGTGTTATGTCCGAAATTTGTTTTTTATAATTTACGCCATATTTAATATTCATGGCGTATTCGCAACCTTGTATTGCGTATACGCGACCCTCCCCAACGCTTCTTCTCTCTTAACAAGCCCTGGGGATGACATTTGGGAGTATTCAAAGTGTGTGGATAAGATTAGGATTTGCTTTACTGTTGCAAGGATACAGTACATTATCTTAAACTAATATGCATATACAGCCCTCCATGCACATAAGCATGTAACGCTATTGTTGTTCAATTGTACTAAGGCCTAAGTATAAGTCTATGGACGATGGCTTAACTATTAGAAAGGTTACCAACGCTTTTATTCTTGACTAATTATTTTATTTATATTATAGTTATGTCAAGAACTTCCTTGGTTATGTATAGCTTACTCATGGTTACCTTTTAAGAGAAGAAAATGTTGCGGAAGAAAAAAAAAACTTTTGCGCATTTTTTCTAAAATTAAAAATAAAATACCCTAAAATGTCTAAAGTGTTATTTTTCTACTATTTTTACTTGCCAAATGGCTCCAATCGCAATAATAAATTCTACGAAATTTCAAAGAAATGGACCTACAAATCGTAATAATAAATTCCGCCAATTTTTTTTCCCGCAGGCCTACCCTTGGTAATCGATCTTTTGTGTCCATTAAAAGTATATTCAGCGGATACAGATCTTCACTTGTTTAGCTCGGTCTATGCACAAAAGTCATATTTTCGTGATGAGTCTCGCTTCTCTCTCGGTCCACAAAAACATAAACAAAGAATTAAACCAATCAGTTTCCTCGATTTCTTCGGTTTTTGTCGATATTTGTTCTTGAAAATCCTAATATTTTTTTTAACAGAAAATGTGACGTTTGTACATAGGCCTAGATCTATTCACGTAGGGTAGGGTTTCTATTCTTTGTGTGTAGTTCTAGAAATATGTCAACTTTCTATAAGGCGGACATCCCTCTAAGACAGATACTTTTTTGCATCAAAGGTGTCCGCTTTATAGAGATTTCGCTGTATTTGATACCAGTAGCAACCCGGTGGGCAAAACATAACTGTTGACTTTGAACAAGTTTTTCCCTGCTGGGAATGTGTTAAACATTTCTTTTCGTGTTTACAGCCGTTTTTATAAGACAATGAAAACGAGTCGTTCGTTGTTTAAATTAGAACTTGTGGCAATGCAATAACTTCCTTTTTACAAAAAGTAGCTAAGTTATTGCATTGCAACAAGTTCTACTTTGAACAGCGAATGTTTTTCTTGTTTTATGAAAAGGTGTATTCGCATATTACTTCCTCTTCTTCTTGATGTACAATCTCATCTACATTCTTCCGGAGAATAACTCCTTAATAACTGGTGAAAATTAGAAAGAATCTCTATCTTATTCTTTAGTGAATCAAGCATTAAGGCAACCTTTACATGGGCCCCTAAATTATTTTCACTCTAACCAATCTTGCATTTGATTGGTTTCTTCGCTATCCAATTTAGTACGTTCTGAGGGCGGGGAGGTGGGAGGATTACTTCAGAAGGAAATAATGACAAGAAAATCTTACCACAGCTGTTGCTTCTTCTCTAAAATGTTTTAAAGTACATAAATATTTGAATTGTTGATTTTGTAAAATTCTTCCGTATCTAAGTAAAAACACCACTTTTTTGTGTTTTATATTTAAAGAGACGTTTCGTTATGAGCTTCCCAGACGGCAAAAACCTGTTCAAAGTCAGCAAAATGACATTAGAACAACCTTGTTCTAACGTTATTTTCCTGACTTTGAACAGGTTTTTGCCGGCTGGATATCTTGTAAAAAAGTGAGAAAGTCACGTCGATATGCTCCACACTATATAATGAAAATTTAACTAGAACAACAGCGCATGAAAAGGAGAGTGCAAAGTAGATCATCTTTTATTTGATCGAATAGACCAATCAAATTCAATATTGATGATTTAACATCGCGCTATCAATTATTTATGTTTAAAACCTGATGCTTTTAAAATATGAATTTTGAATCTTCCCAGTGGGCAAAAACTTGTTCAAAGTCGCAGTAAAGATGATAGAACAACGTCGTTTCCCCCAAATGGTTATGTGATGTCTCGTGTAATGGATATATGACGTCATGTCTCGTGTAATGGATATATGACGTCTTAGACAAGACATGTTCTTAGTTTCCCTAGTTGATATAGTCGTCGTCGTAAACATGTTGTTATTGTTAAAATATCTGTGCTTAAAAGCATAAGATTTCCGCCCAAATTTCCCGTTTTCATCATTGTTTCCCGGCCGGCAAAAATCTGTTCAAAGTCAGCAAAATAACGTTTGTGAACGTTGTTCTAACGTTATTTTGCTGACTTTGAACAGGTTTTTGCCGGCTGGGTTGTGGAATGAACATTATTATGGTATAGTTTAAGGCGGATTTACACTAGGCGAATTTGTTCCAACAGGTGACGTCGCTTTCAACCAATATAGTGACTTTCTTTTGAATTCACGGACGAACTCGTCTAGTAGAGATCTGTCTTAAGAATTTGAAGAAGCAAAACGATCAGGAATTATCCAGATTATCCTACAGTGATCAGAATAAGAGTAAATAATCACTGTGGAGGAGTGATTTATGAGCATAGCTTCAGTCTAATCACTCCTCCACAGTGATTATTTACTCTTATTTCGACCTCTATCCCTAAAGAAAGGTAATATGCGCGCTTGTCAGAACATCACTTCAATGATGTGGTATATTACGAATGTCTAGCATTAAGTGCATCTCAAGTACTCTAGGTGTTGAACCACAACATTGATTTTTGTATATTCTGGTCCTTAATAGAGATATTGGTCCCCAATTTGGGTATTTTTCCCAAAAAACCCTAGAGACATGAGGAACAATTGAATATTTCTTCAAAAAATACCTACTGAGTACATGCAAGAGGATTAGTTCCACCAAAACAAAGTTTTGTTTAGTTGCCATACAACGGTTGCTAAGGTAGAAAATAACAAGCTTAAGACACACCTAACTTTGATAAACTCACTGACCAAGAGAAGTTGGCTCAGTTCTTTGACAGGTGTCACATTAAAAGAAAGGTTCCCAATCTCATTCCCAGGGCTTCTTTCCTTTTCGAAATACGGAAGAACTTCTTCGCCGCTCTTCCGTATTTCGAAAAGGCAAGAAGCCCTGGGAACGAGGTTGAAAAGTTCCGAAAATAAGAAGAGTAAACTAACCCAGTGTGTACACGACATCGGATCCACATTAAAACAACGTCAAAACGACGTCGAAACGTCGTTTTGAAGTTGTGTCGATGTTTATTCAATGTCGATGTTTATGTCTGCGGGAAAGCAACCAATACAATACAAATACTTTGAATAAGTTTTTACTCGCTGGGTTATAAAATAAACAAACAACTTATTCAAAGAATACATACTATGCAATAAAAGGATAATGCTATACTTTACCTTTAGCTGTTTATAAAGGTGGATCTTAGAGAGAAGGTGAAGCTATTTGTGGAAATTTATTTCCAGTTAAATATTTTTCTTATTTATCTCAATGCAAACGCCGTTTTAACGTTGTTTCGACGTTGTTCTGATGTTGTGAACCGACTGGATGCCCTTATATATGCTGAAATGACATGATATCCATGTTCATATTCATGGTTTGCAGCAGATAATCAACAAATATCGGCTAGGAGGATCCTTCTAGGTATTAGCAATAAAACTTATCAAGTTTTGAGATGGGCGTTAATTAGAACGGGGTGTTGAAAAAACGAGGCCTCAATTTCAAACTTGACAATTTTTGTTTTTGGGCATATACAGCCACATGCATTAAATATTATAGTTCCAATGTCAATGTGTAAAAATAGTCCTTTTCGTAAAACATGAAAACGAGGCGTTCGTTGATTAAAGTAGAAATTATTTCAATAAATGCTTTTTCGTGCAGTGATTGAAAGTCACTGCACAAAATGAAAGTTATTGCATACGTTCTACTTTGAGCAACGAGCATCTCGTTTTCACTATTTTATGAAAAGGCCTATCAGTGGCTGCTATCATATGTGTTTGTATTTCTCTAATTAACGTCCCCTTTAGTAAGAAGTATTAAAAAGAACTTGATTATTTTTTAGGTCTTGAGGGGCCATTAACTTGGACGTGCGGGCGTTAATTGGAACATAGAGGGGGGGGGCGTTAATTGGAACGTTTCCGGGTAAGCAACATCAAGTCCTAAACCTTGTTTATATGCGAATATATACGTGTGTATACTTTTGTCTTGTTGTTGATGTACAGATATGACGTTTTTGTGTATTATCAGTATTTTTTTGTACCTTTTTGAAACGAGGAGAACCTCCACGTACCAGCTTGTTTAAGTAAAATGATGCTTATGTGTGAAGAAGATGTTTGTACAAAACACAGTTGTCGTTTTACAGTTATTGTAGTGATTGTAGTTTCAAGAAAATTAGTAAGGAAACATTTCAGAATTTCGTTACGACATTTTTGTAAGATCGTTGACTCAATACTCTTCTCCTCTTCTCTTTAAATTTTATTTTTGAGACCGCCTCTAATCTGGCGTTTGTTTTTTTTCTAAAATATCTTTTTTATATAAAGCCACAAATTGTCAAACTCCTTCCCAGTGCTTCGTGTCTCTTATACATATACATCGACATATACACCTGAGAAAAAAATGAAGCGCTGGGAACGAGCCAGACAAATTGTGAAATGCATTTACTGCATTATGTATTTACCTTTGTAAGCGTTTCATAGATGTCATTCCTTGACACAAAATGTTTCATACAATGTTTTTGCTACAATTGAATTGATATGAGAACATGAAAATATCTCTGAAGGAGAGTGTTGAGTCGGCGTTTTTGAAACTGAATGGCTTCTTATAACGAATAAACCAACACATTTGAAGATCGCTTTTAAACACTTTTTGCGCATCTATTATTTACACAGTAGCATATAATAAGTTGTGTGTATGTAACTCGACACCGATTGCGTAACTCGAAATTCGTTCCATGCCACTTCGATCCCCCACAACCTCTATCCTACACAACCATGTGGGCACACAATGCTATTCTACTCTTCCAAGCACCTGGAGTATAAAAGACTATCAAGTACGGTCTAAGATATCTCCAAATATGACCGTGCATTGTCACACAACAAAATACGACCGTGCATGGTCACACGGCGAAATACTACCGTACATGGTCACACGGCGAAATACGACCGAGCATTTGTCACAATGGCAAAATACAACCGAACATTGTCACATGGCAAAGAAAATCAGAAATATCAAGAAATTCGACAGTCTTTATTCTATACTCACAAGTTGAAGACGAAGACGAAGTACTCGTACACAATTTATGCACCAACATATCACCTAATGCTTTGATAACTTGGATCAAAATCCACAGTAGACGCTAGAACAACGACGATCAATTTTGAACAAACTTTTACGCACTGGATATTTACCTCGATTACTTAAAATATTTTTCCTCGTTCAAAGATGTTTTCATAACTTAACTTGTTTCTCTGACGCTTGCAATATCAAGAACACAGTACAGCATGAAAGACTACTGAATGCGGAATGCCATATATGGCAATACAAGTCTGTATACAGAGCTGTACGGGTCCGTATTCAGTAGTCTTTTATACTGTGTAGTATACTTCTTCTTAGCCTAGGAAGACTGCTGTGTTGTTTTGTATTTTAGTGTAAAACGGAAAATCAAATCAAATCAAATCCTGAAGCTTACCGTGGAATGCCTAGTGAAACTTGCCATCTGCAGAGCGTTTAGGTGAGAACTACTCGCTATACAATTATTGATTACGGCAATTTCAAACAATAACGAATAAAAGAAAAATATTGAACAATTGCAGCCTCGTTTTGAAACTAAATTACATTATACTAAAACAGGAGGGAATTTTACAAGACCGTTGCGACGCTGCTATTTTTTTTGTTAATATTTTTCGAAAAAGTCAATTGGCTGAGATTATAGTACTTTCTCTGGTTTTCCTTCTTTCTGTTTTTTAACAAACGACTTCTTTAGTCTAACTTCTTTTTCCTCGCACTTCTTTTTATATTTCATGTACTGTGTGCAGACAAATTGTAATGTATGCAACGCTGGACAACATAAAACGTTAGGATGCTCAATCTTTCCCAATGGTTTATGTGTTTTCTTAGAGACTGGGAACAAGCTTGAATTTGAGCATGATCAGATTCGTCGAAATTATCAACACAAATACAGCACAAGATGATCGTTGTTACTTACAGTTGAATAACTCGGTATCTTCTCTCTCGGTCCGCACAAAATGTAAACAAAAATCCTATTTCTGTTTTGAACAACAGTGCGCATGCGGTGCAATGCGGTAGTATTATTATAAGCCCTGGAAATTTCAAAAACAGAGACTCGATTCATTGGTAACGTAGCTACTAAGTAAGACACCATATGTTTTAGTTACTATATTATTTTAGAAACTTTATACGGGAAATAAAATACTTCCTTACAATACGCATGAGACAACGCTTATCCAGCGTGCGCAAAAACTTGTTTAAAGTCCGTAGTAAAGACTCTAGAACAACACTTAAGCAAGTTTTTGTCTACTAGGAAGTGTCATCCAATTTTAGTATTTTCTTTTGTACAAATTATCCCTCATGATACAGTGCAGAAAAAGCTTAAAATAATATGATTACCTCGATCATATTTGATTAGAGTCCCTGTTCCTGATCGTCGTTTATCATACCATCTAATTTCGCTCACATAATGACGTCGTATCATGATTCCCCAGTGGTCAAAAACTTGTTCAAAGTTCGCAATAATAACCCTAGAACAACGTCTTTGTTCTAGCATCTTTACTACTGACTTTGAACAAGTTATTGCCCATTGGCTGTGTCTCTACTGTATTACACAAGCGATTCTATTTTAGTTTCCCTTTATGTCTCTCAGCCTCTCCTGTAGTTGTCCATCTCTGCCATGCCTTTTAAGTGAGTGGTTTCCCCGTATGTCTCTCAGCCTCTCCTGCAGTTGCCCATCTCTGCCATGCCTTTTAAGTGAGTGGTTTCCCCTTATGTCTCTCAGCCTCTCCTGTAGTTGTCCATCTCTGCCACGCCTTTTAAGTGAGTGGTTTTCCCTTATGTCTCTCAGCCTCTCCCATGCATGCTGGATATAGATTGGACGCAATTACTCATGGACTATGTGTAAATGTACTAAACACACAGTGGAACCTCCGAAGCGGAAATCATTCGCCAAAATAGTGTCCAGCTTAGAGATAGACCAAATCACAACACACAGCTAGTATGACAGTGAACAAAAAGGATTCAAAGTACGTAGTGAAAACGCTAGAACATCGTTGGAAACGTTACTCTATCATCTTTACCGTGGATTTTGAGCAAGGTATTGCTCACTGGCATTATTCACAACCGTTTTCGGCAAATTTCTTGTTTTGTTCACTGTAGATAGGTGCCTAAATTTTAAATATACCGGCTAGGCGGTCAATAAACAGCATATATATATATATATATATATAATAACACTTTATGTGGTATGGGTACCTATTTTAATGCAGTAAATAATAATGTACAAACATATCTCACACATCGTTTGTGTGTATGCTTGATCAAAACAAAGTGGTAATGTACATATCACATCTGAGAGGCGGAGAG
Organism: Neoturris breviconis; assembly: GCA_032360805.1. Classification (NCBI taxonomy): domain Eukaryota; kingdom Metazoa; phylum Cnidaria; class Hydrozoa; order Anthoathecata; family Pandeidae; genus Neoturris; species Neoturris breviconis. The sequence goes on from JAULBZ010000007.1 coordinate 34,410, forward strand.
CAACAACGCATTCGAATATTGAAAAAACAACGGCCCATAAACAAACCTTTTTTTGTAAAATTCAGTTACTTCCTCACTAAAGAAGATATAGAAACGCCCTTCACCAGCAGAAAGGATTCAATTCTTATTCTGGTCAAGAAATTTTAGAAAAGAAATAAAGTGTAGGTTATTGATGACTTGTTTTGTTAGTCGTACGATCGATGTTGAGAGACTGGTAACTAGGTTGCTTCTGGCTAACCATTAACGGCGAAGAAAATGTTACGCCGCCATATTAGTTCAAAACAACAAAACTTCTATCATAAACGTGCAAATATCGTTCGTTCATAAAAATCACAACACTCGTTTCTTATAACGTTATCAAACACATTCTTGTTGAAATAGACCAATCAAATTGGCAGCTGACTTTGCAGATTAATATTTTGCGCATGCGCACAAATTTTAATCTTGCTCGTGATGATGATGTTGAAAAATGGTTTCCTTTGCTAGTAAATTTACTTAACAACGTGATAACTTTCGAGTTCTCAACAAATGTATTCATAATTTTGACAAAACTTCACCTACTCATCGGCAATAGGTAAGTATTACTTTGAGTAAAAAATATCGTAAAGTTTTTGGACGTTCCCCTGATTTTTTAACATACCCATCCTCGTTCATTTTTTACATAAAGTATGAATCCACTGAGGCGATTAGTGTATGTTGTAAAAACAGAACAAAGCAAGAGATAAGAGTTTTTGTTTCCAATTTCTTTTTGCGGACTGAAGTTATCATTTTTTGCTCTTTCATGATTGTTGCCATGATTCTGGGTAATTATGAAGGCATACTACAAATATGTTCACACAGGATATAGATATACTTATACAGAACATATTTTAATAACATGATTTATTTCGAGTGAGCTATTTTCAAAGATTTATATTTGGCGAGTTGTTGGGGCGAACTATTGACTAAATATATGAGTAATACTAGTAAGAGTGTTTAACAAAAAATATTTTTATGTTTTTACACATATATTGGGCGATTTGTGTCTACTGAACGACTGGAGACAGCATCTTTCGTATTATTCGAACAATATGCTTTGGGTATTCATGCATAATTAATTTCACTCAATATTATTTCTGAAAGTTTTATTGCATAAATTATCAAATATCGAATAATTAAGAAAAAATTGCTGATGTCCGCAGGATTATTCGCGGGAGATGGCAGCTGACGGCGACAACTTGAGCAAAAAATGTGCTTTTTCACTTTTGACGTAGAAGAATAAAACTTCTAAAACTTTAATTGAAATGTATTAGTCATATGTTCGTCATTTTATGCAACCTCTTTTCTATCACTCATCCGAAGTCTTTAACCGAACTTGTATATCTTCTGGCCCACTGTGACATCGCGTTGCCATTTTTACATCGCGCGAAAACCGCGCGCCGCGGTCCGTTTGTTTTGAAGTTGTGTGTTTGTGGTGAAAGATTTGAATACAATTTTTAGAATTCTGCTACAATGTGTCAAGGGATACACATTTTTTTTATATAAGAAACCGGTTTATAAGAAACCTAGCGCCAGAATCTTCAAAAATTAAGAAACTTACTACTACAAATTATTCCTGCTTTTTGGGATAAGAAACGTTTTTATTGTCCGTTTTGGTCTCTGTACTTTAATAATATTTGAAAAATTTAAGGAACTCTTTAAGAAACTTTTAGAACTAAAAACCTTCAATTTTGACGTCATAATTAAGAAACTTTTGCTACTAGGTCCTTCGCTTAGGTTTCTTATAAAAAAAAAATGTGTAGCTTTGAAATTTTGTACCAAAATTTGTGGCAATATTCTAGAAGGGTTCGCCAAAATTTGTTTCGATTTCGTCCACTCGGTCCTGAGTTTTAGACAAAAAGGGTCCAAATCTAGTTTTCGGGCCAATGGACTGAAAAGGTGTGGTACCGTCCTAAAATTACGTTATGGCATTCTAGGCAATATTACAAGATCGCTTATGAATTTTTAATCAATTTCGTCAACTCGGGACCGAGTATTGGCGAAAAATGGATTTTTTCAAAAGTGGAGACTTATAAAATTTTCAAACATTTTATTTACATTTAGCTACCAAAATGTTCAATTTATGATTTTGTTGACTGTAGAAATTTTTTGAATTTTCTTCACTGTTTACCAAGGATTTGACCAGAATTACATTTGCACTTGGAATTTTTTTGAAAATTAACCTTTCTGTGAGACTTTGACCATGAATCTTTTTTGGCAGCCATTTTGTTGCATTTTAGGGAAGCTCTCTCCTCAACATTTTAACACGATAAAAAATTTAAAAAATAATTTTTAATATTTTAAGAATTGAAGTCTCCATTTTGATTTTGGGAAGCTTCCTTTTTTCAATTTGAAATAAATATTAATGTGTATTAATGTGTATATTGACTTTAGGTCATTTAATTACCATCATGATTATAGCTGTTTATAACATTATTAATGACTCATGATTCAAATAAGAAATATAGGGACAATACACAATTCAGGTAGAGTTTTTTTAATAAAATAATTAATTGTATGTTACTCTCAATTCAAATTAGAAATATAATGACAATACGCAATTCAATAAAGGAAGGTTAATAAAAAGAATAAATTGTTTTAATGATATATATAATCTTCTATTTCGTTATTCTTTATTTATTTTTAATTTTAATAACTGATGATGACAACCACCTTTATTGACTTTTAAGTATTAAAATAGATAAGTGTCAATATTATAATTATATTTTAAAATAAATGCATAGTTTCTATATACATACAGTATTGTAAGATATCCCAAGTCTTTAAAAGCAAAACTAATAATATGACATAGGTGTATTCTCTATTTGAATTTGATGTGTACTAATGTTATAATAAATTGTGTATGCAATTCATATCCACTGTATAGGAGTGATTTTTGAGCATTGTTATTTCATATATATTATACATATTATTGTATTTTATTTAACATATTTCATGCTTGTATGCATTTATAAGTTAGAAAGAGTTGTACATTGAGAAGAAACTGCTTTATGTTTGAGCATTACTTTAGGCTATGATTTAAAATTTCACTACTCTCCTCCACAGTGATTTGATATAATTTTACCTCGATAAAAGAGTTCCAATTGTTTATTTGACCTGAAACTTTATCAACTTGATAAGGACATGAAGTCATTTTGAGATTTTCATTTCCAGATGGGCGGAAAATATGTTTCCCGTGATGAATTCCCAGGATAAACAAAGTCAAGGTTTAGTGGTTTTTCACCCAGTACTAAAAAAACGTCTTTAGTTCTATTTTGACAAGGTTTTGTTTGCATGTTTATGTTCTTGACGATCGAAACTTTACAATTTCACAACAATATATCTACCACCTTACTTAATTAACATAAGTAATATCTTACTAAGATCTGCTTACTTAATTATTTGCTTAATCGTTATTTATTTGTTTGTTGATGTGTCGTTTAGCAGACAAGTAGGGAGTCATTCGTTGTTTATTTTATTTTATTATTTTTTTTGGGGACATTTTTTTGGGCGCCCATAGCGTTCCAACGCTATCAAAACACCTCTGGATATTGGGCTGCTATAAAGATCTTATTAAGATCCTATTTAAATCTTAAGATTTTCAGCATCTTATAAGGATCTTACAGGATCCTGTTAAAGTTCCTATAAGATTCTGTTAAGATTTTCACCAGGGTATGGAAGCGAGAGTAATTATCAACAGAGCAATTTTTCAATTGAGGGAAATTATTAGATATATATTTATAGATTCTTTATAATATTTATAACATTACACTGTCACATTTTGCAGAAGTAAAATGTTAGGCAGAGTTTTGCTAAGTTAGTTTTGGTCAAGTTTGGACCCTCATGATTACCTACCAATATTTAAATACAGCTCCCCAAACTAAAGTTTAACAGGTAATACTATTTTTAAATGCCTATAGAGATCTTCAAACAATCTATTTGTTTTAGGAAAATATGGAGGAAAAAGACAAGCAAGACAATCGGGTAATTTTAACATATTGTACAGGGTTCGGAATAAGAGTCAAAAATCACTTTGAATGAGAGATTTTTGAGCTTTCTGAGGCATATTGATTATTTACTCTTATTCAAACACTGTTGTATGAATGGAACAACTCATTTTCTTTTGCTTCATCTGTGTGGCTCAGATTGAAAATATGGTAGGTAGGTTAAGGCAGGGGTGAAATTTCTGAGATATTTGAGCACGTGTAACCTACTCCTTAGTCAATTTATATAATCTGTTAAGCGTTAATGTGATCATCTCACCAAATAACTGTTGGACACCACCTGTGAAGGAGTGTTTTTTTGAGTATCAAAGTATAACAGATGAGCTCTGGCAACTATTTTCAACCTTTATTTCAGGAACCAGCCACAAAGACGAGTGATGAAAAAGTTGTTCCAGAAGTGAAAACTGAAGACGAAAGTAATGAGTTGAAGTATAATATGTGCAAATATTGCAAGGGTATTATTCCAAGATATTCAAGAAAAAGTACAAATCTTACATATTGTGCAAAACACTGTTCTGAAACAAATAAAATGGTAAGTTTCATTCAATAAACTTGATTATGTTATAAACTACATTGCAAGACATTTCTGCAAGTTATTCATATATATACTACATAGTGAACTAAGATTTCTAAAATTTGCCTGCTTGAGGGGAATGACAAAATTTGCTGAGGGGGGAGATTTATTTTTTGGGGGGATGGTGATATGGAGCAACATAAATTGTTAATATCAGTCAATTTATATATTTTTTCCTTTGCGTGTGTCATTTCAATTTAGATTACTTAGATTTGTTGCTGAATATCACTTTTTAACCGATATTACAGTACAATGACTTGTGTTTTCTGGTATACTGTATATCAATAGGAGGCAGTTAATTTGTCAGGGGGCAGAGGTTAGTGGACACTATAAAAATTGTAGGAGGGGGGAGTTAATTTTCCTGGAGGAAGAGTTTGCTTGGGAGGGACCAGGGAGGTGGAGGACACTGTGTAGGTGTTTAAAAGAACTGCTTGCTCAGCTATAAATCTGGTGCACATAAAAGGTCCAATTGCACAGTAAAATATTTTAGGAACACTTTTAAACATTTCTTTCAAGAGTATTTTGTGGTATTTCACCGTGTATTGTGCGCATTTAAAATGTTTAAAGACTTTATTGACACACTAAAAAAAGTATTCCACGCACAAGAAAATTCTAAACATTTAGAATTTGCTTGTCTTATGAAATACCTTCAAAGGATACCGACGCAGGTGACCAAATTATGCTGATTTTTTTTATAGAATAATAAGTAAAACTATTTACAGAAAATACAGAAATAATCGGATTTATTTGACGTAAATCAGACCTTACAAGTATTTGATAAATAAGCAAATAAAGGTCACGTGATAATAAGTATAAATACTCACAAAGGCGTGAAATATAGTCACACGTCAATTGGCTTCCGAACCATCAGCTTCTGTAACGAAACTTTTGTAATCTAATTAGTAGCACGATAAAGCAGGAATTTGTAAACTACGACTACGTAATTTAATTTTTAAAAGTTGTGTTAAATTTAATGACGTGTTGTAACGTCACGGTTCATAGTTAAGATGACTCTACTACATAGCTAAGATAACTCTACTGTACAAAAATCATGTGCTGTTTATTCTGAGATATAGCAAATAAATAAGGTTATTTTAGCTTGACCAAAGTGAATTAGAAAATAATACACTTGAAAGAAATATTTGAAACTATTTCTGAAAGAAATGTTTCACCATGTGATGGGACCTCGAAATCTTTCTGAAATACTATGAAAGAAATATTTAAAAGTATTTCTGATAGAAAAATTTTACCATGTAATGGGACCTTTTGCTAATAGTATTTTTGTTGAGGTGGGTGTTCAATCAATGACTTAAATTTTATTATTTTATTGTGAAAGGAGCAATTTAATATGAATTATATACATGTTTTTTGTTTATTTTAAATCTTCAAGTTACTTGTGAATGATATCTGTGGAGGAGGGATTAATATGAAGTTCAGTTATTCAATATTTGAAATAAAAACGAATAATCACTGTGCAGAAGGGAATTTTTTATCATTGCTTCAGACTTCTTAGCCTTAAGAAATGCTCAAAAATCACTCTTCCACAGTGATTATTTGTTCTTATTTCAAATACTGTAATTTACATGATGTTCTCCATTACAGGTATTATTTGATTTTTATAGGTTCCAAATGATGATTATGTGTACAATGAAACTGGCGATGTTGATACCAAAGGTGAGATTATTTAATTCATTGCTTAGGAGAGCCATGTCCAAAATTCGTTCCAAAAAGCAGATAGCAGCTTTTAGGAAGTCAAAATCTGTTAATTTGGGAAAGAAAATCTATGACGAAGAGTTGATTGACTGGTTTCTTTGGTACAATTGCAAGATTGTTGATTCAGCACTCTTCCGCTGGGAAGGAATTTTGGAGATGCTCCCTTAATTGATATTATATTTTTAAATTATGAGTTTACATTATCAGGAGTATAGCAAACAAACAATGCAAAATGATTTCTGCCCACTCTTTTTTTGCAATTTTTTTCTTAATAAGGTACACTTGCTATGTCTTCTACGATATTGGGATAAATTTTCTAGCAGAAGATTTCCGTGTAATTTTGCACAAAATTTGTCTAAGTGTACAAAATTTAAATAATCACAGTTGAACAGGAAATTTTTAGCATAGCTTTAGGCCTTATAGCTTTTTTATATGTGTAGAATAATTCAAATTAATTTAGAATTCTTTTTTTTCATTCTAGGAAAGGAGTGGAGCTACTACAAAGAGGTTCTTCGAGAAAAAGCTGCACCAGCAGCAAGCTTTACACAGGTATGTTTGAATTTTCTGAGTTTCAAATAACTTCAGATATATCGTAGGGAATTTATAAATGTATTTTACCTGAAACATAGAAGTTCAAAATTAACAAAATGACTGTTTAATTTGTGTTAGCAGTTGTCGAAATAAGAGCAAATAATCACTGTGGAGGAGGGAATTTTGAGCATAGCTTGTGGCTTTGTGGCTTGAAGCTATGCTCAAGAATCACTCCTCCACAATGGTTATTTATCCTTATTTTGACCACTGGTTAGAGATACATTACCTGATGTGATTGGTAGAAATATAGTGAATTTTGGAGATGGTCCCCTACACGGTTGCTGCTTTAATTAAATATTCTGTCTAATTTTAGAAAACGTATAATGTGAATGGTCTTGAAGCAGGAATGAAGTTAGAGGCTCTTGATATGAATAACCCTGTAAATTACTGCGTCGCAACAGTCATTAAAGTTGTCGGTCATCGGTTATGTATACGATATGATGGATTTGGTTCTGATGCATCTCATGATTTTTGGTGCAATTTTCAAGCAGAGGAATTGTATCCTATTGGATGGTGTGCCCAACATCAGTATGCCTTACAACCACCTACAGGTAAAATATTATATATAAGCTGGCCTTTTAAGCTTGGTTTCCACCTGGCACTTAGAATGCTAGAGTGCTCTTAAAAAATGCGTTCAAAACTTCGCTTAAAACTCTAGTCCTAATTTGAAATGTTTGCATGCATACATACATACATATAGATATACATATATACATACATGCATCCATCCACCCATCCATTTGGGTGAAAATAATCTGAAAATATCTCCTCAACAGTGATGACCGGGTTATTTCAAACCCTGATGATTAAACCTCTCCTAATATTCAGATGAACACCAGTATGGCAATATAACAGTTGGAGATGACCTGTGGAGGTGTGTTTCTAAGCACCGTTTCCTGTTTTCCTGTCCAACCATTTTGAGTCGTCTTGATCCATATATATTTTTAGGTATTACAAGCACCTTGGCTGAATGGAAAGCTTTTCTCACAAGGACTCTGACCGGTGCTTTAGCAGCTCCATTGGATCTTTTTAGAAAGGTTAGAAATTTTCAATCAATCAATCAATCAATCTCTCTCTTGGGTGCCCCTTGTTGTCAGTCTGAGATCTCCTATTCTTCTCAAAGCGAAACATCATTCCTAAAAATATCCCCAGTTCTAAATGCAAATTCAATTTGCTTGGTCGATATTAAATCACAGTGTTCCAATTAGTGTTCCAATTCTACTTAGCTGGATATGAGACGGCAACTTAGATGTCATCCTTATCTCCATGGAAACAAGGTTGAAGTAATCCATCCAAAACGACCCGATTTAATTGTTCCAGCAACTATAACTAAATCACTTGGACCATACTTTTTTCTTGTGAAAACTGATTCGCTTTGTGGTGTGCCGACTTGTGTATTTTATGGTTATGCAGATTGCCCAGGAGTTTATCCTGTTGGTTGGTGTGAGTCACGTGGGCTCGAGCTATTAGTTCCTTCCGGTAAGTAATTTGTTTTGTCTTATTATGTAGTAAGCACATTGTTCAAAATAAAAGCAAATAATCACTATGTAGGAGTGATTTTTGAGCATTGCTTCCTAGCCTGAAGTAATGCTCAAAAATCACTCTTCCACAGTGATTATTTGTCCTTATTTGAAACAATATAATGTGTTTTATAGATACATGCACATCTAATTTTATATTGTGTTATACATGTTATATGGAACAAAGAATGACAACCTGTAATTCAAACTCAACTAACTACTAAAATATACAGGTGAATTCCCAAGTGTTTGACAAGGAACTTTATTCCAATAGATTAAGCAAAATGAGTTCGAATTACGAATATTTCAAATTGTGCATATGCTTGATATGCATATATATATATTTTTTTTGTTTTATTTCATGAAACGTATACCTTATGGGACTTTTATTTTTTTTCGCCTAAAAATGTCTGATCGGATGTACTTTAGGTGTGAAGAGATCATTCATGTGAAGAAGATGAGGCTAACATAGGCATCTCTTAATGTACTGAGGGCTAAAATAAACACAAGCCTCATAATAACGGTTGGATATCACCTGTGGAGGAGTGTTTTTGACTCATCCGCAGGTGAAGTCTGACTGTTATTTTGAGGCTTGTAAACATCAAACGGAATTAGGCAGCCTTTAACATGAAGTTTCATTTTGCCCAATTTTTATCATTTCTGTCTCTGGCCATGTCTTTACAAGTGTTTACATGCTGAGGGCAAAATAAAATTCATTTTGGGTGCAAATTTCATTTCAGGGGTCAATTTATCATGTAAACAGAAATCACCCGAATTAAACCTCTTGGTGCATGCTCAAGTGTTAATGCTTATGTTAGCACGTACACATGCGCTAAACAATTATTGACGTTTATGTATCAATTAAAATAATTAACACATTTTTGAGAACTTATTTCAAGCAGATTTCATTTCATTTCGGACGACATAAAACTACATGTAAAGGCTGCCTTAATTGCTGAAAATACAGTCAAATATTTCAGCAATAATGTCTGCCGAAAATTAAGTTCATTGAATATAAAGTCCTATATGTATCATGAATGAAGAGCATAAACCCTAATAAATACCCTAATAAAAACTTTTTCACGAGCTTGAGATTTACAATAATGTGTTAGATTTTGTTTTTAGCCCAAGTTTTCATCTAAAATATGCAACGTGTCTACAAATTTAAACATTGTAAGAATCAGTCTAGTGTAATGTCAGATTGATAATATTAGGCTAGTACATGATTCCACTGGTATTATTTGTTTAGCCTAATTTACTCGTTTTAGAACGTCAAACTAAACTTGGTATTTACTTAATATTATTTCAGCATCGTCAGGTTCACAAGAATTAAAGATGACTCGCAAACCTGTAAGTTTGGTTGATATAACTGCTCATGGACAAAAGGTATAATGTTTGTTAAAAGATTGTCTCTAAAGGTTGATTCCATTAGACAATAAATTCCATGAAAAAGCCAAAAGAACTTATTTCATTGGTAGAAATTGACATAACACATCAACTTTTGCGTGGAATTTTCTGCCCAATGAAAATAAACCTTAACTTTAATTTAGCAAATTTCTTTGCAGTGTTATATTATATTTTAGCCAATTATAACTATTTTTAACTCCTTTAGTTCCACCAAAAAATATATCCTTGTGATTTTTTCAGAATGCTCTTTTGTAGATTTTTGTTTTTGTTGTTGTTTTCTTTTTGGAAATCAAAGTGAAAAGCTGTGAATTATTATTTCACTGAATAGTCAGTATGAATTAAAAAGGCATACAGGATTCAAAATACCCAATATATAGTGTTTGCTGGAAAGAATTTCACTCAACTCTGGAATTAACTTGTTTTTCTTGTCTTTAGAGAAGTCGTTTAAATCCATACAAAATAAGTCAGAAAGTTGAAGCTGTTGATGGTCATAACATTCGTGTTGCAACTGTTGCAGAAGTGTTTGGTCGTGTATCAATGTTTATTTTTGATGGAACAGACAGAAAGAAATTTTGCGATAAAAACTCGTCTGAAATATTTCAGATTGGTTGGTGTGAACGGACAGGGTGTGTTTTATCATCACCATATGGGCAAGGTAAGGTATATTTTATTTTACACACTTTAATTAACGACACTCATCTGTTATGTCTTCATTGGTCAAGTGCAAAAATCACTGCAGAGGATGGACTTAAGCATAACTTGTAGCTCTCTGCCAAATAGTGGCCTTGATGCCTTGCAGAGAGTAACTTATTTAAAAAAACACAAAAAACTTCAGGCTTCATGTCCTTGAAAGAGTGTCTGCTATAAGGAAGTTAAATTTAATTTTCTCGCCGGTGTGAACTTCAAGATATTTCTCACCGACTAAAATCTCATGCGAATTATGCTGAGAATTGTATCAAAATGTTTTTACATATTTTTCTCACTGAAATTTTAAAATAGGTTTAAAATATTTTTAATTGCCTCATCGACATCACTGGTAGCTATTTTTAATGCAATTTTAAAACACGATGTCTATAATTTTCTCTGGTCTGAACACAGTGGAAATTATAGCAGATGGTTTGCTAATATAATTCTAAGTTAAATATTGTGTAGTTTCACGTGCACTTGAACTAAGGCCACAGCATCTTGTGTTCAGGGTTCACACAGGTTTAGACGTCTCTTCCTGATAAAATTTAAGACTTTTGGATACCGTAAATCCTCTAATAAACGTCCCCTTCTTTTAAATGCATCTCTTTATAATAAATGCCTCCCTCCTCCACTTTCTTTAAAAGTTTTATATAAATTCCCCCCTTTTTAAACGTCTCCCTCTAATAAACATCTCCTCCCTCCCTCCCCTCCGCTAGAGGGACATTAATTGGAAACATGCCCCTAACAGGGGTTGTTTTTAGAAACACATCCATATTTGAACCTTCAAGTTTGAAATAAAACATTCTCTGTAGGGTTTTTCTTATTCAAAATTTCAAGTGAAGGAAATTTTTCTTTGCATATTGCAAGTTCTTTATCTAATATCTTAGAGGCACTTATCATGCGTCAAGATTTCTGATTGTTCTTTAAAATTGAAAAATTAAAATAAAGGCCCCAGATGTTTATTGGAGGATTTACAGTATGGGACATGCATATGCTGGTTTTGTGATCAGAAAACAGAACTCATATTGTCTGCCCCATTTCAATTACGATTGGACATGTGTTCCAAAATATGGATCAAACATTATCCGACCCAACTGAACTTTGATCTTAATTTGACCTTGTCCACGGCCTCCTGGAAAATTAAATTGTGTCTTGAAATAAAGCCATTACATTGGTTTACATGTAATGGTTTCATTTAGAATTTGCACGAACGAATTCGCCTAGTGAGAATCTGGCTTAAGAAGGTATTTACGTTGTCTAAATTGGGCAATACACAGAAAATTCTATTTCAATCATAATACGAAAACATTTTATATCAAGTTCGTTCACCCAATGCTCTTTGCTGCATACATTAAGACTATATATATATTATTGCTATCATTTCTTTTCAGTTAATAAATATTTACTTATTTTTAGTTCAATTTGGTGCACCCAATCCTGGGGGATCATTGAAAGTAAACAATAGGTATTATATTTAATTCTTCCAACTTGTTGCAAATTTGAAGTAAGCAAAACTGAATAACAAAGAAGTGTCTGGAGGAAGAAGTCATTTATCTTCATGACATCTCTTTTCCATGTAGATACACTTGTGTGCTATCTCTACAGTTTTAAACTAACATCAAATATGTTGAGGGATGAATGCTTCAGGCTGAAATTCTTAAACTACATTAAAAAATCTCTCTTTCACAGTGGCTACTTATTCTTTCTTGAAGCACTACCCTATCTTAAATAATAAAATCCAGAGGTAGGTTGAAATAATTAGTTCGAAAATCCCTCCCCACAGTGATTATTTGCTGAAATCAGTTGTCTAATAACAGTGTAATAAACCAATCAAATGCTTTTTTTAATTTGTCTGTATTGGTTTCTATTTACCAAGTGTACAAACAGCGTAATAAAAGTGTCAAGAGTTTTTTGGTAATGTCTAAATGAAGCAAGTGTAATAATTCATCAAAATTCTGTCGTTTCAAATGTTCGAAGTGTCAGCTTGATTGACTATCAAGATTAAAATAACGTTGTTAACATAGGAATAGGTCAATTATGTTTCTTTAATAGGGTTGTTAAGGGAATCAGTGCACGAATTAAGCCTGGTTTCTATAGCAATGTTAAACTGTGTATATTTTAAAACAGTTTATTTCTTATTGTATTCAAATCAAATTTATTGATAAAATTGAAACCAGGTCTCGTTTTCCTGAGAAGGATCATGAATTATAGATTTAGGAATTTGAAACAAGAAGAGGCATATATTTCATGATTTTACTATTTGGTACATAATTAATGTTTGTTTTAGTGGTGGTGAAGTTGTCAACTCTGCATCATTCATATCGTTTCAAAAATCAATGCAACCTGTCATATCACCAGTGAAGAGTACGTATAGCTTCAGTGTTCGAAATAAGAGCTAATAAGCACTGTGGAGGAGGGATTTTTAGCATGGCGATGCTTAAAAAACACTCCTCCACAGAGATTATTTTCTCTAATTTCGATCACTGAGTTTTATTATTTTTAAAAATAAAATTCACAGAAATCGCAATTATTTGAAAGTATTATGTATTATAACCTATCTACTTCTTTTAATTTAGGTGTATATCTACAAGCAGAAGATAAATCAAACCTGCCGCAAATGTTAACACCGACAGCTTCATCAACAACAACAACTCAAGAACAGTTAGTTACTTTTAATCTTTTACTTAAATAGTATCTGTGATGAAGAGTTGTTATGCTGTGCTCAAAATAAGAGCAAATAAGTACTGTGGAGGAGTGATGTTTAAGTATAGCTTCAGGCTACAAAGTCTGAAGCTATGCTCAATATCCCTCCTCCACGGTGTTTACTTATTATCTTCATATGCTTCTTAATTTGGACCAAAACACCAATCTATACTATGCACCAAACATCTTATTTTTAGTATACTTAGACAAAAGTCACTATAAGTGTAAGATTATTTTAAAGTCTGCCCATAAGTAACTCATAAAGTATATGTTGTTTTCACTTTTAGGCAACTAGGACATTCACTGACAAATTAATCCTCAGAAACTGACAAATTTGACTCTTTGTGTTAGCTGCATTATTTGAAAAGAATAGTACTGAGCAAATAGTCACTATGGATGAGTGTAAATGCTAAACAGTATCCATTACTGATGTTGAAATTTTGTAAGCTGTAATTTTTATGTTTGTGTACTTTTCAGAGATGCTGATTGCGTAGTGGAAACTCTTGGTGGTGACATAGATCTTGATTTACCATTATCTCCAAGAAGTCCAACATCTGGAGAAAAACAGAAATGTGATATGGAACATTTTATCGTTTGGTAAGTCATTTAATTAGCACTCCTCCGCATTATATTTTGGAAGCTTTGTCTCTTCTCCCTGCTGCTTTTCACAACAAAATTTGCATTCCATAAATACTTGATTAAGCGTCCCCTCTGGAAATACAACCCCCTCCCCCCCATTTGCTTGAGTGATTTGTTTTAAATGAGTGCCTCTCTCAATTAAGCGTCCCCTTCTGCTGAGTGCGTGTTCGAATATCTTAATGAAAATTTTTCTTCCTATATTGATAAAAATTGTGAATATAAAAATGTATGTCACTTTAAATCATAATTTCAAATAGTTGTTAAAAGAGTATGGTGAAAAAAGGGTTAGAGTTTAATAAATGTGGTTCAACGCTTATTAAGTTTTTTAAAAAAATCTCTTTCCGTTCTCGAGATGTTGCACTTTTAAATTTTTGTAAAAATGTCGTCTAAATTTTAGATGTCATTTACAAAAAGAACATCAATGACGTCATTGACGAAAAAATAAAAAATACTGACATAAAGTTTTACTCTAGAAATGATTAAATTAGAAATAAACATTTTAACCATAATGGCAGATTCCTACTCTCCCCAGGCCCCAGAAGTACTTTGTGCTGACAGGCCTATATCTCTTCAGCAGAAGGTGCTATTATCACATATTTGGTATGTATGTAGGACCTATGATGTTCAGATAACATCCCAAACTTTATAATGTTAGCCTATCCTGAACAACAGTTATTGGCCTTTTAGTAAAATAACATAAGGGTCCTGTGACTAGCAAAAATCTACCATTATGAATATTTTTTTTTATCAATCAAATTAAAATTGCATTATCTTTGCAAGTGTGAAGTTTGAAAGTAATTCCATTACTAGTTCCAGCTTTATAACAGTCAATATTTTTGCTATCATCGTCGATGATGTCATCGATGGCTTCAGAACATTGTTGACGTCATAGCCAAATAACTCAAGAACAGACAGATTTTTTAAAAATTTAAAAAGCGTTGGTTTGCATTCATTAAACTCTATCTATTAATCTAATAGAATTTAGTACCATTTTTTGACCATACACTCCTTTTAAAATATGTTGTTTTAAATATTATTTAATAAAAAGCGCCTTGGTATGGGGTCAGTAAAGTATGTGTTCTACATTTTATTATTCATACCAGTTTATTGAGAAGTCCTTTTTCATTTTTTTATTCCCAGTTACTCTGCCACTTGATTTATTAAGTGCCCCTCTCGAATAACTACACCTCTCAATTTAGGCCCCCTCTGGATTAGAAGATCATTCTAAAGTTACCTACTAAAAATGCTACTCTGGCATATTTAAAAAGGCTACATTTTGATTAAATAAAAGTTGAAGAAAGGAAGCTTGCAAACATTATCTTTGCATGGATCCATATTTATTAATCAATTGTCACGTGTTTATGAATTTCATATTATACACTCCTTCACAGAGCTTATTTGTATTAATTTGCAGCACGTTTTTTGTTCTGTTTTTTGTGATAGGGTATTCCAGTGGTCAAAGAGGAAATAATCACTGTGGAGAAGTGATTTTTTAACATAGCGTCGCTTAAAAATTAATCCTCCACAGTGATTATTTTGAACACTTTGGTAGTAACAACTGTATTGCTCATTTATATTTTCGTTAAATATTTATTTTGTAGGTTGATGAATAGTTATGCTTACGATAACAGCAATGAGATAGCAGAATACATTATAAAACCTGATCTTGTTGATCACTTTATAAACAGTACAAATATAAGGCTATCACCCCGTTGGTTTTCATTGATTTACAAATTATTCCCTGGTGTTTCTACTGTTCGAAAATCAATTGATGGAAAGTTTGTGTATCTTTTCAACTTTGCAAAGCATTTTATTTAAACTAAGGATCGAATTAAACAGAAATCATCACCCTCCACCCTTGTGTTATTTAAATTTAGTTTTGTTAATGTTGTTTCTTGATCATCTCTTGTAAATTTTAACAAATGTTTGCCACTGAATTAATCTGATTATATCGCAATGATGTTTTTACTGCTGACTTTGAACACTGGGATGAAGCCTGGCAAACCAAGAAATATAATATCGTGTGCAGCTCCTTTAACCATTCGTTAGCATGGTGGGGGTACCCCTGGAATTTGTAAATTCATGGGAAGGTATTAGAAGATTCAGGGGGAAAAAAGTCACAAAAGTATGATGCAGATTTTTAAAATATGTAAGAAAATAACCTCCTGAATAATAATTTTTGTTATGTTACTTTCTCAGCAAAATTTAAAAATACAGGGGGTCCACTCCATACCAATGAAGGGTTAAGAATCATATTAACTGCAAACTAATTGAGTGAGTTTTCTTTTGTAAATGTTATGTTGTCCTATTTTAGAAAGTTCATCCCATCAAAACATTGGACAGATATTTCCATATGCTTAACAATATCAATGTTTGAAATAATCACTGGGAAGGAGGGATATTTGAGCATAGTTTTAGGCTTTCTAGCCTAAAGCTACACTCAATAATCCATCTTCCACAGTGATTATTTCGACAACTGAATATACTTAAACACATATTGTTCAGTATGATGGCTTTAATGTGTCTCAAAAGACACATATGCATTGACTGAGCTGGTAAATGAAAACTCGTCAATGATGGCTTCACTTTCCTTAACAGTATCTTAGTAATTGTTTTAAAAACTTAAAAGAAATCCGGCATGATATCACAAGTCTTTCACTTTATGTAAAAAATGCTGTGGATCTCCTTCGAGGTGAAGGAATTCCAGTCATAGTGGCTGAAGATAAGCTAGTGGCATACATGGGTATTGGTGATAAATACACATTACCTGAAGATACACAAGAATTGTTTACATATGGTAGAGCCAAAGAAAATTCAAAAGTACTTGTTATCAGTGGCGAAGTATGTTCTGACTTTAGAGTAACTAACTTTTTATTCACATTTGAAAATAATACATGTTTACCTCCGCTTCAAAAACTAAGTACAATTGAAGAGTTCAGCGCTTTAATCAAGTTATGTAAACAAGCTCGCCCATGCATTGGAATACCGATTATACCTAAAGCTGATAATACAACGCCAAATTATCGTCATGGTAAATATGTAAAGAATGGGCGACTTTATTCAAGTAATTGCAATGTGGTGGCTTATGCTCACAAAAGTTTTGTATGCTTAAATTGTAAAAGTATACGCACACATAGTCGACCTAATCCAGGTTTTGCATCTAGTACACCAGCAACACCAAATCAAGAAAATGATGCTGCTGAAGGACTTGAAAAGTAAGTACTATCATCTATACTCTGGACTGAGCATTGTCAAAGAAAGGGATTTTTTCAAACGTAGAGACTTTTGCTTTCTTTCTATGCAGTATTAACCAAATTCATGCAAGTATATACATGCTTTTTCATATAAGTACAACGTTTATAAGAATGTAAGCCTTAGTCTAAACATTAAGAACATTACAAGGCAGTATTTAAGAACATGAACAAATAGGAATAAAACATCATCAGTATTCTTGATAGTTTCCAGTAGGTTTATATCACAACAAATTAAGTTAGAGGAGCATAACTTCTATCGAATATTATGTTATATGTTTGACTTTATGTAATGTATCAAGGGCATAAGAACATAAAGGCTAGGTTACACAATGTAACAAAAACATTTTCAAAATACGTAAGAACAATTTAGGGCTTAAACTTTACAAAAATAAGAATGCAAAGGCTTAAGTCATGCACTTGCGTTCTTCTAAGTAGAAAAGTTCTAAGATGTTTTGACCTCATTTAGATTAATTATAAATGTGGACGAATTTTATTACTATGAGGCATTAACCACTTTCAAACATTTTGATTTATAAATTTGATTTATAGCTGCAATTTTGTTTTTGGAAAGCTTTCTTCTTTAATTTTTGATATGATGTAAATTAGTTAATCTAAAGTTGTTATAATTATTAATAGTTGAGTGAATAGTCATAAAACTTGACTATTAGTAATCATGACTATTTATCTATGAAAAAGAAAGTACTCTGTGGAGGAGGGTACTGAGTCAATGACCTAATACACTTCGGTACAGTATGTTTAAAGGAAAGGAACTATTTAAAGAATTTTTTTTCTTGAATTGTATTGTTCTATTGTCCCGCCTTTACATGACAGGCTTGTGATCACAAGCACGTGCCCAACATGTCCCCACACATGTAAATTGTTTTAGAATATTCAACTCTATTATGTCAGTTCATAAATTATAAATACTGCAGCCTATGTGAACACTAGGGGGAATATTATTTCAAACATGGTGTCAATAAACAGCAATGCTTTTATATTGTGTAATTATGATCACGCCTTAAAAAAGTAGGTGTGCAAATTGTAACACACCACCTAAATGTTTCCTGAAGAAGGCCTGAGTGTCTGGTGTTTTCTTTTTCTTTAAATTGTGTTGCATTTTAATTTTTATGACGCAAAAACTATGAAGCATACCATATTTCTTTCATTAAAAGCGTTTAGTAAATGTTTTACTTTTTTATGTAGGGCATTTATTAGAAGGGAGGCATTTATTATTTCAAATTTAATATGTTATTTTGATGATTTATTATAGGGATGAGCTTGATGAGTCAACTCCGTCTAAAGGTATCCATATTTATACCACTTCTTTTGGTAAAGCCTTTTTCTGGAATACGTGGATCGTTTGATTCGGATTATCATACAGATTTTCAGATCCTTATTTGCGAACCACCTAGATCAGATCCTTATTTTTAAAACCACCTGCCGAGGCATATAGAGATCAACCCCACTTTGGCTATTTTATGCTGATTGTCAGCACATTCGAAGTTTTAATAAAATAATATTCAAATTATGATGACGTTATTTTCAAATGGTATTGACGCTAAATCAATCACTGTGTGGGTGGGTTTTTGGGATAGCTTCAGGCTTTATAGCCTGAAGCTATGCTCAAAAATCACTTCTTCACAGTGATTATTTGCTCTTAATTCGACTACCAGCTTATATTTTTTATAGAAGAAGAGGATAATCTACCATCTCCTGATATCAAAATATATTTTAACACTGCATGTTATCCTGGCATTTATTTGGATCCAGTGAAAGTTTCTCAGATGGTGTCATCAACACAACTAGATAGACCTGCACAAACATTAAAGTATCTTGTTGAACGACTAATTGAAGTCTCTCTCAATAAAGAAAGATTGTTAGAAATTATTGAAGCTGGTTTTGGAACAAGGATATTTAATAAAACAAAAGATAAAGTTGTGAAGAAGGTATTCCCCCAAAAAAACTTGTTCAAAGTCTGTAGTAAAGATGCTAGAACAACGTTTTAGTGTTTGAAATAAGACCAACTAATCACTGTGAAGAAGAGATTTTTGAGCATTGCTTTTGTCTATAAGGCCAAAAGTAATGCTCATATCTCTCTTCTCAACAGTGATTAGTTGCTCTTATTTTGAACACTATTTAGTATCCGTGATGATGAGTGTTATGTCAACGAACTTATAATTGATTAATTTCTTTATGTGAAGAAACAAATCAATTGAAAGATCGTTGACTCACACAGGGTTGCCATAAACTCCTCAAAACTCCTCAAAAAGTCTGGCTTATTGCAAAGAGCTACTCAATTCTCCTCAAATTCTTGTCATCTATCAAGAAATATTGGTTAATCAGTCACCAAGTAAGTCACCATTTTAGTCTACTGATAAATACACAAGGCCCAATTGATTTACATGACATATGGATTTTATCAAATGTCCTTAAATGTATTAGTAAATTTTTTGAAATCTCAAAAAACAAACAAAATTTTCCTAAAAAATTGTTAATTCTCTTTCATCATGACAATCCCTGACTCAGTGGTTACTTCTTTTCAGGGCTTGTTTCGTTTTAACACCAGAAGAAAAGTTATACGTTTTCTTAAACGATTAGCCAAGCGATTAAATTGTTGTGAGTTTTTTCTTAACATTGATCCTAAAGAATGCAGTTCAGAATGCAAGAAAACAAGTAAGAATGATTTACTACCAATGGTTAAAATAATTGCTGGTCATCACTGTGGAGGAGAGATTGAAAATACTCTGAAAAATCTCTCCTCCGCAGTGATGACCGGTAGTTATTCTAACCTCTTTCAGTGCTTGAAATAAGACCAAGTAATCATTGTAAAAGTCTTTTGATTCTTTTTTCATACACTGAACTCTAATCAATGTGAGGGACTACTTTTAAGAGATAGATATTTGTGAGGATTAAGTTTTGCGAATTTTTGGTGAATTCGAGAAAATAAGTACTCACAGAACCTCTCAAATGCATTATAATAAATCCGCACAAAATTTAAGATGTGAATTTAGGCTTTTCTTTAAGAAGGCGTTTTGCTAGAAAGTTTATAATTTTTTAATCTCAAAGTTGCCTAATGCGTAAGATTAAATCCATGCACTTTTTCGGAGATACTGACTGATATTTGCAAAAATAAATCCACACAAAATACAACCAAGGTGACCTGTGCAAAAATACATGCACGCAAAAAATTAATCTCAAATATATATGAGTTGTAGATGTACGAAAGGTAAACAATGACCTTGTTATCGATTCGTTGTTTAGCACAAAGAAGCCAATCCTATGCAAGATCATTGACTTCTTTTTCGTGCAAGCCTTGGACATCACCAGTGGAGGAGTGTTTTTTTTGAGTAGTGTTTTCAGCTTTGAAGCATTGATATAAGTACTCCCATATAAGTACTCCCAACCTTTTTTTTTGTAAAGATTCAAAATTAGTTGCTCAGTCCTCTTTTCTGTCAATTCAGAATCTGGTCAATGCTTCCATGTTAATCTACATTAATCCCCATTGGCAAAGCATGTTCAAAGTCAGCAGTAGAGTCACTAGAACAACGTTGAAAACCTTGTTCTAGCGTTTTACTGCTGACTTTGAACAGGTTTTTGCCTACTGGGACAGACATGGCTACTTCTCTGCTACTATATATACATAAACATGCTCAGTGATCGAAGTAAAGGTGAATAATCACTGTAAAGAAGGGATTTTTAAGCACAGTTATTCTCAAAAATCACTCCTCCACAGTGATTATTTGATCTTACTTTGGCTACTGGTTTTGTTTTCCTAGATATTGAACCTTCTACAAAATATGCAAAAAGTAAAAGAGAAGATCCTTCTCAAGTTGTAAGTAATACTTTTATATAATACTATTATTAATTATTATGCTGCAATGAAGAGTCGAATCAAGCATATTTTAAATAAATCTATCAATAATGCATAAATTATCATACATTAACGAATTTTAACTGCAGAAGTAAACAGACTAAGATAGAAGATCGACCTTTGTCTGTAGATCAGGCTACTTAGTTGACTGTTGGAGTGGATGAAGAGTCATTTATTGTTGTGGATATACCCTGAAGACATTGAAATTTCCTGTTAATTGCTTACAACCTTACACCTTACAACCTCCACTATAGATGAATAACACTGCAATGTCTCGCTTCCACAGTGATGACCAGCAGTACCACCCTTTTCCCTAGAATATATAGTTTTATTGTATACTTTAGGCACTAAACGCTACTCATACACTTAGTTCCCAATCACTACCACCTTCTCAACAAAATGCAGCGATTACAGGATCAAAACAAATGCAAGTTCTTTATCAACTACCTATGGCATCTGCACCCACATCCAACACGACAACAATGTTAACACCTGGTGGTACGCCACGAATCATGGTACAAACACCTGATGGTATGAATATGCGAACTAGGTTCCCGCATGTTGCTCAGTATTTTGTACCTTCTCGTACAAACAATGTAGCTTATATGGTTGTCACGAAAGAAGATATAATGTCAAATACTCCTGTTACTGTAATTTCAGACATTCATTCATCATCCAATCATAGCCAAATGTTATCAGTGTCCAGTCCCCCAACTGGTGTTACGCAAATGATGGCGAATATTGCAAAAACTAACCTTGTGACTGATATCGATGACCCATCAAAAGTAAATCAGATGTCACAGATATCTGTTGTTAAAGGTGCTGGTACTTCCAATCAACAGATACTCATTAAGAAGACTAATTTTAATTTGGACTATAAAGACCAATATTCACATGAAATGCAAAGGCATACCGTAAGATCTAATACTAACTTTCCTGCTAACAACTTGCAAGGTAATACACCTATAAATAACAATCCGCCTTCATATCAAGATGCCACAAATAATTATCATTATCCACGTGTTCAAGCTGTAAGCTCCTATGGTGGAGATCGTGTACAAACAGTTAACACTTATGGTGGAGATCAGTCTAGAACTCCATTGCAGAGTGGTGATAAAAGTCAACAGATCCATGTACATAAGGTACATCATGGAAATGCACGTGTAAAATATGTTGAATTCAAACCAATGCAAGATGGACGTGTGTATAATCAAAATATGAATTATCATCATAACAATCAGCATCTCAGTGTTCATACAACTGGACATGCTCCGAAAAGTCCACTGCATAGTCCTCCAGCTCTCCGCCCACCTCCATCTATTCCCACACGACCTATAGCATTATCTAGTCCACCATCACTTGTTCCTTCTCCTGATGTAAGACCACGATTTGATTTTGTTAGTTCACAACCTCCTACTTCTCCTAATGTTCATAGTCCAGTTCAAGTGGCCAACGTGGTAAGTCATGGTAAATTTATGCAAGGTAAGCATATTGGTAATCAAAATATTACCTTGCCAAGATTACCTTCAAGTTACCAACTAAGCCCGTTAGCACAGCAAAATAATAATCAAATGTTACCACGAGGTAATGTAACAGCATTCCATACCGTACGTGTACCAACAATGGATGGATCAAATAAACAAGATATAAGAATGATGGCTGGAAGCTCAGGAAGTACAGGTGAACTTCTCCCTTCTTTATATATCTATAATATGTCGGAAGTGTTCTGATTTTACTGCAGCGATGCAAGTTCGATAGCCCATTCTGGGTTTCAAAGTAACGTGGCTTTTCTTGCACTTTAGGAACTCTTGAATGAAATAATGTCAGCCTGTATCTCTAGTGGACATAAAAACGTCCTGCTACTTACTATCTTATTCTGGACAAAAAAATATCCGAAATTGTTTCTCACATTTTTTCTGCTTAAATGTTTGGTTTGTGAAGAGGGTTTGAAAAGATGTTAATGATACCTGCGAAAAAGCGTTTTTAAGTCAACCACCATTGCCTTCTTTAGTCAATCCTGTACAAGTAAATTTCAATTATAGATCAAAATTAGCAACACGATACTCTTTTTTTAGGGTCATCATCTATGACATACATTCCAATACAGACATCAACAAAGGATAAATTTGTTTATGTTCCTGTCAATTCTTTACAATCACATCAAGGACAACCTGTAGTCCTATATCAAAATAACCAACAGCTAAAAGATGTTCATGGAAAACCAATGTTCATACCCCAACAACAACAACTACAGCAGCAACAACAACAACAATACCACCACCAACAACAGCAACACACTGCACATAAAGCTAACAACATGGCAGACACAGCTATGAGTGATAATTCTCAAGATCAATCAGCTCATGCGTTTACAACTGTAAGAATACAAGGCATGCAGCAGGGAATGTCTCCATCGACACCAACTTCAGCTCAACATATGCCTATGAAAACATTTAAATATCAATTTGGAGCTAACATGGCATCTGTTACTGGTAACCAACGTTCACCTCAGAGTCCTTCGTTTAACCAGAATAACGAAATAAATAGACCTGGCCACGGAGGTGGTCATGTTGTTTCCAGTCATGATATTAAGAACGAACATATTATGAATAGCGGGAGCACTGAAAACCAAGGTGAAATAATGACACTTATAAATAATCAGTTACGTATGGTTCCTCCTCAAGTTGGTATACAGTCAGATACTAATACGTCAGGTGCTGGTACAAAAAGGGATGGTAATAGAAACCAGGTTGGTGTGCAATCTGCTGTTGTTGACTCTTCTCCGGTAGTGACAGAAGATGGTGAGAATTATGAAGGCGTTAAAGCTAAAAAGCGGAGGGGTAGACCACCAGGTAAGTGTGTTGTTTTATATGCCCATCGTGAGAAGTTGATGCTTTACTTAGTGGGCAAAAACTTGTTCAAAGTCTGCAGTAAAAACGCTAGAACTGCCTTAAAAACATTGTCCTAGCATATTTATTGCGGACTTTGAACAAGATTTTCTCCACTGGATATGAACTATAATTTTCATGTTTAATATTTATGAAAATTAAGTTCAATGAAAAGTGACGGTATTTTGGTTCAGTGACTAAATATTTCCTTATTTCAACTAGGTTTTTTTGGACAAATTATTCCGGAAAAAATCCGATTTTCAACATTTCTGAAAAATGGGAGGAAACGGGTTAGTCATGTGACCAAAACTTTTGGAAATCTTTCTTTTGAGATTTTACGTGACTTGACAAAGTTTCATGTTATAAGTATTATGCAAGCGCAAGTTATTACAAAATAATGATATCGTCGATTTGTATGGGATTTCCCTATGTAAAAATAGGTGGTCACAGGTTATGATGTATTTTTTGATCCACTGGCGTAATCAAGCTGAAATTTTTACAATTTGTGTTTTATACATAGATAATTGCAAAAAGTCAAACTTTCAATACTATGTCAATGCTTTGTGGTTCAGACGTTATAAGTAAAAAATGTGACAGCGGGCGGAATCCCCCCTCGGTTGCCTAATATTTCCTCCCAACTTTCGCACAAGTTGAATTATGTAAAACAAAAGAAAGTTTGTATGCTATATTGTTCTGCATCGAAATTACACACAAAAAACGATAAATCAACAAAAGGAGACAATTCGATTCTCTTTTATTTTATTCATTTTGTTCTTCGTTTATTAGAAAAGACAATCCGATTCACATATTTGTTTTTATTCTTGTTTTAGCATCAAAATTACAAAAACAAGATATTAGTGCTCGTTCAAAACTTTCTATGATGCAAGTGAACCCATTGGCTGCATCAGCTACAGGGAATCCAATAACACTAGCCAATAGAGTACTCACTGAAACCTATTATAAAAGTAAGATGTTTTCTGTTTGAGAAGGCTTTCCAGTGGATAAACAGTTGTTCAAAGTTCGCAACAAAGACACTAGAACGTCGTCTAATGTCTTTACTACTGACTTTGAACGAGTGTTTTCCGCTGGCTTCTATCTGTATACTTGCAAGACCTATCGCAAGATTAATGATTCTGACTCTTTCCTTTAAGTCATAAAATGTTGCATTTTTACCCTTTATTCGATTAGCAATGTCATTTTTGTATGAGTGGTTTTTGTATGTAGCTCATCCTAAAACAATGATTCTCTCCTTCATTTGCTCTTGTCTTAAGCACTGGTATTACTTATCTCAGCACTCGAAATTAGAGCATGATCAGATGATCAAAAATCATTCCTCAAAAGTGATCAATTGTTCTAATTTAGGGCACCGTGGAAGAGGGATTTTTGAGTAATGCTTTAAGCTTTCTAGCTAGAAGCTATGCTCAAATATCACTCCTCCACAGTGATTATTTGCTCTTATTTCAAACACTGTTATCTGTTGTTACTAAAAGATGTTTCTTCCCCCATCACTACCCTTTTTCAAAATCTTTTCATCTAATTTTAGAACAACAACAGTTGCAGAATCGTGCAAATTTCTTGAATGATCCTTTACTCAAACTACCTGACCTACCTTCAAATCCTGAATCTTGGTCACCTGATGATGTACACAAATTTCTATCTGAAACTGATTGTGCGTCATATGCGAATTTGTTAAAAGATGAGGTAAGCAACTCTACAATAATCATGGGAGACTTGCAACGTTGTCCAAAAACCTTAAATTTTGATTAGCAAGATAAACGACACGAAAATTCGAAATTGTTCCAAGAGCTTGATACTAGGAACAACAGAATTTGTCCAGTTTGCAAATAGAACGAAGTTCCTAAGCCCTAAATCTGATGTCTACGCGGTAAATATACGAGATAAATCTCTTTAAAATTCCGATGGTCGTTGTTCACGGTTACGTTTCGCTTGTGGCGTTGAGAATGCTTTAAAATTCACAAAACGTCTCATAATTTATTCCCATGGTTGTAACGTATCCTGCTATCCTTGACCAAATAGAGGATGAAAGTTTTAAGAATTTTGAGTGGCATTCCTCTTCTCTGCAGAAAATATCCCTGCTTATATTTTCCTCCGATGACTTTCTTAATAAAGTGACCAATATAAATTGGAAGCTCGTTAACTTAATGCATTTCTTCGTAGTTTCCTTCCAGTATTTGAAATAAGAGCAAATAATCACTGTTGAGGAGAGATTTTTGGACATAGCATCCCTCCTCCATAGTGATTATTTGCTCTTCAAATAATAACATTCAAACTTTACAATTCTCAGGAAATCGATGGCAAATCATTTCTTCTTATGACGCGTGAAGCTCTAATGGAGTTTATGGGCATGAGATTAGGACCAGCGTTGAAAATATCTGGTCATGCAGCTTTCTTACGTGCACGTCATCGTATGCAAAATATGCCACTCAATGGACAATCTAACCTACTAGAAAGTTCACCACAAGTAGTAAAAGAGAGAAAACCTCGTATTAAAAAAGAACATAAAATCAAAGAAGAAGCAAAAAATAATTTAAAATCTATTGAAACACATGTATCAGTCCCTGCTTCAGTAAGCGAATGCACTAATGACAAACCTGTCAATGATATCGACAACTCTCTGGAAATTTCTGCACCTTTCCAAGCTCAGCGAAGGGAGGATGGTGAAAAAATAAAAACTGAAACAACAATAATTGATGAACTTGATGTTAGTGCTGGAGTACCAATTGCTCTTCAAAATAATACTAATCGAGACGAAAAGGTTATATCAAACAGGCAAATATCTGATGAAACAGTAAAGTGTGAAAATTTGTCACCGAGCGAAACTGCATCTTGTGGAAACCAGGAATCTGCTAAAATTACATCAGATGGAACCCAGTTAATTGATAAAGTCACATCGTATGAGAACCAGGTACCTGATAAAATTGTATGCAGTGAAAACCAGTTACCCGACAAAACATGTAGTGATAATGAGTTACAGAAACCATTTGTCAAACAAATGGATTTAACAGAGACTATACATAATGGCATCCTGAGTAATAGTGTGGTTATAAATTAGGAACATATATATAGACAACTCTTTGATGTACAACCTCGTTCCCAGGGCTTCTTACCTTTTCGAAAATAGGGGAGAGCGGTGAAGAAAGTTTTCTTCGCCGTCCTTCCGTATTTCGAAAAGGCAAGAAGTCCTGGGAACGAGATTGTTTGATGTTGATTTTCTTGCTCTAATTTCTTAAAGCTGGTTTGCACTAGGCGAAAGTTTCGCTAAAAGAAGACGTTCCATTGGTAGAAATTGTCGTCACATGTGACGTTTACCAATGGAATACCTTCTTTTGGCTTTCACAGCGAATTTTCGCCCAGTGGAAATCAATAATTTACTCTTCTTAATGACACGGGTCGGAATAGTTCTAACCCAGTTGGCAAAAACCGGTTCAAAAGACGATAGACCAAATTGACGTTGTTCTAATGTCTACTGCCGACTTTGAACAAGTTTTTGCCTACAAGGAAAGAACTAATTTAACGAGAAAAGGTATTTGGAGAAGGGACTAATATCTACGCATAGAAATTAACAAGAACTAATTTAACGAGCATATTTCTTCTAAGTATTCTCTATTAGTGCTCTGTATCATAATCATACGTGGATCTAGTAGTGTCTTTAGTGTGGATTTGGAACAAGTTTTTTGCCCAGCTTTTTTTACATATGGTGAAGTTTTTTATTTATGGTGTTTCCACTTTCTCATAATCTGTTTCATCCCATTTGTGGAGAAGAGGGGTCATCAATATTGAAATTGATTGGCTCTCTCTTATAGAACAAACCAATCAATTGAAAGATGTTGATTAAATATTTCTTCTTTTAAGAAAAGCGGTAAATTTACTGAATGGCTTCTTATGAAACATGAGTTATATAGCATCTCTAAAGGGGAGTGCAGTACAAACAAAGAGGTTGAAATATAAGTAAATAATCACTGCGGAGGAAAGATTATAGAGCAAAGTTTCAGGCTGTAAAATCTGAAGCTATGTTCAAAAAACCCTCCTCTGCAGTGATTATTTACTCTTATTTTGAGCACTGAATGCTTTTTGTTGTGGCAAATTCTATTTGTATGAAGTATTAACCCATTGAGCAGAAACTTGTTCAAAGTCCGCAGTAAAGACGCTACAAGAACGTCGTTCGACATTGTTCTAGCGTCTTTACTGCTGACTTTGAACAAATTTTGGGCACTGGTAATGTTGTTATATTTTACAGTTTTTATTACTCGTGTGTGAAGAAATAGTTGAAATATTAGAATTTAGTTTAACCTGCTTGATAACCTCCAGTGATGTAAATAAGAACAAATAATCACTGTGGAGGAGGGATTTTGGAGCATAGCTTCAAGTTATAAAGTCTGAAGCTCTGCTCAAGAATTTCTTCTCCACATTGATTATAGGTTCTTATTTCCAGCTCTAATCCTCGGATTTAGTATCTTGATACTGCAAGTCTTAATAAAACCTGTGGATGAGTGCTTTTTGAGTATAGTTTTCAGCTTTTATACTCAAAAAACACTCCTCCACTGGCGGTGTCCGGTAGTTACCTGAGCTTTTTGACATCATTTGATACTGAGAAGAATACGAGCTTCTTGACACCTGGTCAACAGTCGATATCCCCAAACGAATATTTGGCATCATTTCGAACCCTCGTAGCTAGTACGATCTGCTAAAATATTGAGCCTAATAATAACTGGCGGACATCACCGGCGGGTGGATGTGTGTGTTTTAGGTGTAATTTTCAGGTTTGCACCAAAAATTATACCCAAAATTCTTCTCCACCGGTGACGTCTAGAAGTTATATTCAGGGCTTGAATGATGCCAAATTGCATGTTAAAAATAATGAGCTTGCAATGGATTGGTTTATTCGTGCCATAGAAACAATTCCATTGCATGATAGCTGACTCGTTACTTCCCAGTGGGCAGAAACTAATTCAAAGTTCCCAGTAAAGACGCTAGAACAACCTTGTTCTAGTGTCTTTACTGTGAAATTTGAATTAGTTTCTTCCTACTTACTGGGTCTCCTCTGTAAATTGTATGTGAGATGCTTCCATATGCAAGTATATTTCCAGTTCCAAACCGCATGTGCAAATTCATTTGTTTGGATTTCATTTACTATGACAAATACATCCGTGATTGAAATAAAAGTAATTAATCACTGTGGAGGAGGGATTTTTGAGCATAGCTTCAGGCTAACTATGCTGAAAAATCACACCTCCACAGTTATTATTTGTTCTCATTTGAACCACTGAGTATCCGTGGTGGAGTGTTGTTGATAAATACAAGGACATAAACATTGATTTCCACTAGAGAAAAAATTCGCTACGAAAGCCAAAGAAAACATTTTATTGGTAGATTTGTCTATTTATACCAATGGTATGTCTGGCTTCTCCAGCGAATTTTTCGCTTGGTGGATGTCAAGCATAGTAATTTGGATAAGACAAGGAAGTTTTTATTTTTTAGCATAAAGGTTGGATAAACCAAGAAATCTATATTCCCGGTGAGCAAAAACCTGCTCAAAGTCAGCAGTAAAGACGCTAGAACAACGTTGAAAACGTTGTTCTAGCGTCTTTACTGCGGACTTTGAACATGTTTTTGCCCACTCGGTTCGAAAAGAAGAGTGCAAAGATTTTACAACTAGTTACCGAAGAAACCAATAATTTGCAAGCTCGTTTGACACAACACTCTCCGTGGCAGAGTAACTGTTTTTGAAATTTTTACCTCGGCGTTTGGAACTCGATATAATAGTATAACTGCTGCATTACATTTTTAGGTATATCTTACACTTCAACAGCTTATAGTTTCAAGTTAGCAATCATGCTGCAAGAAATAATTGAATCAATATTCACACCTGGTATAAACAATTCAGTTCGGATTTTTACGTGTTTGGTATTTATTGCATTAATTTTAGTATTATTAACGATGATGGTTCTAACTAGTTTTAATATACATGTTGTAATAATGTTAATACTGGCAATTGGTGTATTTGCTTCGTTATGTTGGTTTATGATCGAACTAGAAAACTCAAAGAATAACGATCAGACAGGAGAAGAAGAAAGATATACTGTAGAAAGCAAAAAAGACAGCTGATTTTAACGAAGTTGCTTTAATACGTTTTCAAAATCAGCTTAATATATGTATTGCGAAACCTCTTCTTCGATAATCCTACGAAAAAATCACGTGATCATTTTTCATAAGATATCGTTTGACAACGATTGATTAAAAACCATATTCATCCCTGCCGCCACGAAACGTCGGTACAACGTCGACCTAAAGTCAAAATGACGTTGCGACGTGGATTTGACGTTGTTTCGACGTTGTACCGACGACTTGTTCTCACTGGGGATTTATTTTTCAAAAATACAATCGATTTAAAAGAAGCTAAAATAGGATACGTTTTGCTACAATAAATCTGTAATGGAGAGTGTCACGTCAACGAGCTTAGCTGCAATGGTTTGCTTTATTCAGTACCGAAGAAACCAATCAAATGCATGCTCGTTGATTTAACACTTTTCTCGAACCTCCATAAATGCATTGAAAACTCCCATTACAATATTATAGATGCAGTCCTGTTTTGTGCCCTGATATTTTTTCAGATCAAAAATCGGATTACTGTATCGGAAAACCGTGACCTAATAACTGGTTGCTATCTATTAGTTATTGACATGTTTATTCCATAGATAGATCTGGACATAAAATAGTCTGATGAAACCAAACTGATCCTCTTATCCTTTCCTTTTCTTATTTTCTTTAAAGAGAAAAAGGACAAAAAGCAGTTTGGGGGAAACTCCCCCAGGATTACCATTTACCTGATAAAGTTGTGATGTGAAATTTCGCCGTAGTTTGATTGTTCATTGTTTTCGTTGTTATGCAATATTTATACACTCGATATTTGAAAATTATTTATACACTCGATATTTGAAAATTGCCAATTATTCAAAAATTAAGCCAATCATATCGCCATATCATATCGCAGTTTAAATTAATTAGAACCAATGAAAATGCTTCCCTACTATTTCGATTCGTTTTCATCCCGTCGAGTTTCCCTAAACTGTTGGGGGAAAAAGCAATATATCAAGACAATATTAATCATGACAATAACGATGGAGTAGCAATGGACATACAGTTTGGCATCGTCAGACTAGGCATAAAAAAGAACCTATGCTACTCATTATCGATAGATACTAACTACATTATTTTTTTAAGATCAGGCTCATTATACGCTTCGAATGAAGTAAGTAAGCTAATGTTATTATTGTGTTGCTAAATTTAAGCAGGGATAATCTTATGCTTGAAAATGTTGATAAATAAGGGGTTCACAATATTCTTTTTCTATCAAGATTCAACGCGACTTATCTTGGTCCCGACACACTGAATAGCTATACGTTCACCCTCATCTGCTAAATGACAATAAATTGGAAATAAATTCGTTACCAGTTTCTTTTGTTTATGAGAAAAATACATGAATGGCTGAGAACAAATTTGGTAGTTATCGAATAAGCATGCGCAGAATATTCTTTTAATTACATCCAAACGTTCGTCACTTGTCAAAAAGACATTTTCACAAAGTTATAGCATCTTTACTGCGACGCGAAAACAACGTTTTAGCATCTTTACTACGGACTTTGAACAAGTATCTACCTTTTTTCATATAAAAAAAAATCACTACCAGAGAGATCATATTTCAGTGTATGCTTAAATTTATTGTTTAGAATTAGAAAACAGTTGACACAAAAGTTTAGACAAACAAAATGGCTGACAGAAGTTATGTTGGTTTTTTGTTTCATGTAGCTGCTTGTGGATTATTTCTTTATGCAGATAACCAGAAAATATTTATACCTGGCAGCAGCGATACCTATGGTGGACGATATAAATACTTCACTGTATTGAATGTTTTCCTATGCATTGGATACTTTGCTTTTGCTTCTATATTGGATTTCTACCTTACCTTTTTTAAAGATGATATCAAAATATCGAACAAACAAAGAATACGTGATTATTTCTTTCTATGTATATTGTTTCCAGTGTCCGCTGCAGTTAGTATATTATTTTGGGGAATTTATGCAATCGAACCAGAATTAATGCTTCCCGCTGAAAAGTTAAAGTATATGCCACTTCATGGCTTTTATAATCACGCTGTTCACACGGCACCGATTTTTGCTATAATGCTAGAATGCTTCATAACTCATCATCGGCCGCCGTCATCTTTTATAAAAGGATGTCTTGGTTGGACTGTGTACGCTGTTACTTATTTATCTTGGATCCTGTGGGTTGCGTATTATGCTGATATATGGGTGTATCCGTTTTTGAAAATTATGTCTGCCCTCCACCGTGTATACTTTTTTGCTGGTACTTTTGTATTTGGTGCGATATTACACAAGGTAGCACTTGTTATTAATCATGCATGTTGGAGGTGCAAAGAAGACGAGAAACTTGAAAAGATGGATTGATAAAAGTAAAAAGTTTATTTCTGTTTGAATATGTAGCTAACTAGAACGTCGTTGTTCTAGCGTCTGCGGACTTTAAACAAGTTTTTGCCCACTGGGTAAGCTTGTTTAGTCTACACCACATGAACTTAGTGTAACGTTGATTTCTACCAATGAAATGCACCTTTTTTTTTTATAAACAATCACATATATTGGAAATTCGCCTCAAAAAATTGTTTACCAATCATTTGCAGATTTTAAAGCAAATTTTTTACGGTATTTTTAGAAACAGAAAGAGTGGACCATTTCTGTTGTTATATTAACACCACAGGTTCACACAAGAACAGCACACTATATTTAACAAGTCATCTTTTTAAACTTTAAATTTTTCTTTTCTTTTTTAGTGCAACATGCAAATTTCACCCTCCACTTTTTTTCTTCACCTCAATTAAATGTTTAGCAATTGTTTGAAAAAATAATAAAAAAACTGACTTTCGACTTTTTCTTTCACAATGAATTTTTTGCCTAGTGGAATTTAACCTTATAGCATGCATATAATTATTCTTATTTTAACCTCGAATCTGCTATATTCCGTTTGCCTACATTGTGGTGATTGAAATTGGAGTAAATAATCACAGTGTAGGAGAGATTTTTAGGTAGAGCTTCAGATTTTTTAGCCTGAAGCTATGCTCATAAATCTTTATATTTGCATTTTCACATACAAAACTTTTTTACACATTTTATAAAAATTTATGTTCTAATCAATCAGTATCCAAGTGATTAGAAACTTGTTCAAAGTCACCAGTAAATATACTAACGCTGTTCTAGCGTCTTTACTGCTGACTTTGAACAGGTTTTTGACCACTGGGATGGTACTCCAACCTGAATCTCAGTCATTATATTTACTTTGTGTAGAAGAAAGGAAGGAGAACCATCGTACTAAAAGAACAACCTCGTTCCCAGGGCTTCTTGTCTTTTCGAAATATGGAAGAGCTCTTCCGTATTTCGAAAAGGCGAGAAGCCCTGGGAATGAGGTTGACGAAAAGAATAGACCTATATTCCCAAATCATGAAGACGGGGTGTTGGCTGCTCAAAGTAGAAACTTGTTGCAATGCAATAATTTCCTTTTTTGTGCAATCTCCTGCATGAAAAGAAGTTATTACGTTGCAAGAAGTTCTACTTTAGGCAACCAATACCTCGTTTTCATCTATTTGTGCCCAGCCAGCAAAAACCTGTTTAAAGTCAGTAAAATAACGTTAGAACAACGTTCTTTGAACGTTATTTTGCTGACTTTGAACAGGTTTTTGTCGGCTGGGTGAATAGGTGTATCCAATGGAAGCTTGTTGAAACCTTTGACGTATTTCGGAACTTTTGACAAATTTGATTAATTTTTTATTTAGTAAAACCTGCTCAGTATCCAAAAAAAAATTCACAGTCCGCAATAAAGACGCTAGAACAACGTTTGTAACTGCGGACTTTGAACAAGTTTTTGCCAACAAGTAAATATACTACTCTTCAAAGTAGTTAAGTGGTAACACTGGGTTTCAGCCTGAATACAGGATCAAATGTTAGGTAATTTAGGTGATATCCTGAAATCCGCGTTAAAGTTAGCCTGATTCAAAGTCCGCAGTAAAGACGCTAGGACGATGTCCTTCGATGTTGTTCTAGCGTTTTTACTGCTGACTTTGAACAAGTTTTTGTCTACTGGGCAGTAAGTGTTTGAGTAAGTGCAGTAAGTGTTTTTCTTGGACCTTATAGTGCAACATTGTTCCCAGGGCTTCTTCTCTCTTGACGTTTAACGTTAAACGTCAAGAGAGAAGAAGCCCTGGGCACGAGGTTGCTTATAGTGTTTAATATATTTTAAGAGCATTAATACATACACTCGTAGAAATTATTTTTCGTGGCGGAAACAAATAGTTTATATAGTATAGATTATTTTAAGTTTCCATTTTGAATGAAGAAGCATCGAGCAATTTGTAGAATTGTTGCCTTTTATTCTTTTAACCCTATAAGTACCGGGCTTTTATGGGGTGTAATAACCCGATGGGTACAATGTGTCACACCCTGATAACATTCGAATTACTTCGCAGTTTTACTTGAAACATGGTCATAATATTGCCCATCCTAACAAAATTTACTAGAACATTTTATTATA
The DNA here is from genome assembly GCA_032360805.1 of Neoturris breviconis. NCBI lineage: Eukaryota > Metazoa > Cnidaria > Hydrozoa > Anthoathecata > Pandeidae > Neoturris > Neoturris breviconis. The sequence continues at coordinate 68,896 of JAULBZ010000007.1, forward strand.
TTCGCTAATTTTAATGATTAGTACACAGCAAAAAGTCTTAGACCAAAATAAGGTCCGTTTGGAATTATTTAGGAAAAATATTTTGTTCACCAGTGGTCTATAACATGAAAATTCATCAAATTTAGGGCTAATAGCGTTAGCGGGTCGAAAGTTATATAGAATTTATGAGAGTTATGGTAGAATGTACATCACCACCCCGGGGTAAATATGGTTATGGTGGCAGTATTAATCCAATCAAAAATTACCCCAATTTGAGATTTTCCCCAAAAAGGTCAGAGAGACCTTCGGATGAGGAACATTTAAAAAAACATTTAAACGTTGAAATTAATAGTTGTAAAGAGTAAATATATTTTTATTTTATTCAATCTCGCTGAAGGCAGATATTTTTTGAGATATCAATCCCGTCTCCTTCCGTCCGTCCGCAACGAATCACGCCCACCCGGCTTATACAGTACCGCGAGCGTTCCATTAGAGGAAGAGTAGAAACGCGAAAAATAATTACACCACTTGACACGGTAATCCATGCACAAAAAAGATTATAAGCCGTAAAACTGCTACTGTTCTCGTGGCTATAATTTCTATGACAATTTTTTTTGAAGCTGATTGTTGAAGGAGTGAGTTTCTACGCATGATCGAAAAGAAGTTATAGACCTTTGTAGTAATTGAAGAAATGATAAAGTGAAGATTTTTCTGGCAACGTGGTAAAATGATCCAGTGCGTGTAGCTACCTTTATTATCTGTCATTTTATTGTTTTGTTGTTTTCGATCTCGTGTCATAGACGAACGCTTAGGATTCTCTTGTAGATTCTCTGTCAGATTGGTTCAGTGCATGTTAAATACTATCTTAGCATATTTCTTGATCAGAATAAACACAGTAGACAGTTGTGAACTTGAATTATTTACTTAACCCTATAAGACCCGGGCTTTTGGGGGGTCTAATAACCCGGGGGGGGGGGTACAATGTACCACACCCCAATAACTTTCGAACTACTACTCTAATTTACTTATAACTTAGTCACAATACACCCCAGGCTCTCTACTATCCGAAAATGTTAAAAAAATTGCATACGTCATCATTTCATGCAGAATATGAGTATCCATCCGCGGTACCTGTAAAAATCTGACTAAAAAGGCGAAAATGGAAATTTAGCTAGAACAATTGATTATATCGTTATATTTATTACATAATAAAAAGCCTTTGTAAAGCCTCGTAGGCCAAAATAATACCGAATTTAATCAAAATTATTTTTGAAAATTTCCGGTCCCGAAGGCCAAAAGTGGTCCTGGGTCCGTTTGGAGAAGATTTTTCTAACAAATAATGGTGAAAAGTCTCTGGGCATAAAACGATAAGTGGATCAGAAGTTATACCCCCGGGGTAAATAGGGATCATTATGATGTGTTTTCAGGTAGCAGTAAAATTTGAAAAAGTGTCAGTCATAAGTTTTAAGAAAATTAGCTCAAACGATAACACTTCCTGTGTTCTGTTTTACGTATAACATGTGAAATTTTTTTCTTTAGGATTATGTCCTCGTGCAGCTATAACAACCACACCAAAACCTACACGTAAGGGCTGGTTTCCATAAAGTCCTGTCGACAGCAGACCATTCATCGTATAAAAATCTTTATGGTGTAAACAGCATAAGTTATTCGATTATTCGTAACAAGATTGTCAGATTAATCTTATTCGATAAATCGTTTGTTGTCAACGAAGCTTTAGGCGGGAAATTCCGTGCGAATGGCAAAAGAAGAGATTCCTTTGATAGAAATAGAGGTGTGACGTCATAAATCATAAATATTGTTGATATGGAAAGTATTGCTTTTAAGCGGTGGCTCTTCCGCTTAAGCAGGTAAAGATTCTGCTACAACCACCAAGCAGAAAGTTGGTTCAGCTTTAAGTAGCAGTAGTAATTTATTGACATTAGCCCCCACAACGCAAATGCTAACGTCGGATGAAAATGAAATAACGCCCTATAATCTTGCGTAGCGGCGCCAGCGCTTATATCCAAATATTTAATATTTCTGACGGTCGTTTTCATATTTTGTGAAGCTAAATATATCGATTTCTAGACCATAATAGTCATGAAATACAATCATATCATATATTCGGATATAAGCGTTGGCGCCGCTACGCAAGTTTATAGGGCGTTACTTCATTTTCATTTGAAAGAGTTCAACAGAATATCAGATTTGCAGATGAAGAGTATAGAAATTCTCTTTATCTGTAAGTCAAATGATACTGTATTCAACGAAGCTTCATATCACAAACATATATAAGCAATCATATATATTTTCTAAAGTTTCTAGTTCAGGTAAGAAATTATTTGAGCAAAAACTTGTTCAAAGTCAGCAGTTAACGTCTTTACTGCGGTCTTTGAGCAAGTTTTTGCGCTCTGTGTATTAGCTTCCTATATGTCTATCAATATTTAATTTAGTCAGTATTCATGTGGAAATTAAAACTGCGGATAAACCAAATGCAGGAACAACAGCTGAAATTGTGCTTAACCTTGTAAATCCGAATCGGAAATCCCAAGAAGTAAAGATTCCAAAGCGGACGTATGCCCGAAACGAAATATTTAAAGTATACATAGATTATTGTGCTTCTCTTGGTAAGTTCACATAGTTATATGACAGGTCTTTTCTTATGTTCAACTACGATGGAAATGTTTACCTAGAATATATAACCAGAAACTGTGTAGTGTTTATACACAAACTACGCAACAGAATATAAATCATTCCATCTAGAACATGATAAGCTATATCATTTCATTTATGAATAACCAGACTGACAAATGCTAATCTCTTCCCAAAGCTTTCGTTGATAGCCATTTTTTCTAATTTTAAGGTGATGTTATAATTCAAATAGATGTATACGTGAGGCATCTACAGTCTCCGTGGTGTATTGAATATATCACAATGCTCATGCCTAATGGCGATGTTTATAATAGACCAAACGTGGTTATTCCAACAAATAATGTTGATAATATCTGGTTAGATAGTAATGATCTGGTTGGAAATATAAATGGTGAGTTCGTAACGATGGCGTTTCAGACCCACTTACTGTTCTTCATCTCATACATTAGGAAAGTTCAAAACTCGTTCCAAACTGTTCAAGGCGACAACTATCAACCTCTAGAACGTATTATAAATTTCATAAAAAACGAAGTTGAAATTGTTTCTAATCCTTATTAGCCTGAGTTCCAGTCCCTAACTACGACAAGTAGTCTACTTGTTGTAGTTAGGGACTGGAACTCAGGCTAATCATTATTTTCTTAGCTATTTCAATCTTGCTCATTTTCAGTGGTTCCAATGAACACGTGAAACTTTTTCAACGCCAAAACACAGATTGTTTTGATGTCAGAAGGTCAAAGTAACGTATTTTTCCCTTAAAAAAGCGCCACGTGCCGCCAGGGACGTGTTAATAATAAGAAAATCATTCAGAAAAGCAAACGTAAAAAATCAGCATAATATGATAATTGTTTTCTTAAAAATCTAAATATGCAGACAATCAACATAAAATGGTCGAAAAGAGTCATATTCTATGTGCCAGGCTGCGTGTTGCTACTGATGCAGGATGATTTTCTTAAGCTTTGAACCTATTCTTAAATATATTCCATTCGCTTTTATAGTTACCCCTACACCACCTCTAATCCTGAATCCTGGAGGTAAGTTAATTTTATTTCAATTATATTCAATTTCCACAAGGGGTTGATTTCCAGCAGACAAAAAATTATTCACGAATTTTTAAAGTAAAACTGGAGTTAACTTTTTAAGCAAAAAAGGCTTACACAGAAAAGACAATTCTCTTCAAAAATTCCGCGTGAAACCCAATAGAAGACTTTCCATTATTAGAAATTTGTCAATTCAACCTATATGGAATGTCTTACTTTAACTTTGGGGCGAAATATGTCGCTTAGTGTAAATCCACCTTAAGAAGATATACAGACAAAAGCTATGTATGAATCTCTCCAATGTGGTATCTCTCTCACATTGACATTGGAGTTATTAAGCCCTTCTTAAAGGTACAAAATCACCCTCAGATATTTATTTCAAATTTTTCCTTCTGTGGTCTAGATGAAAGTTCATATTGCTACTAACATATTCTGAAGATTTGACTCCATAAG